>JASDQU010371704.1:0-25570 GCA_032191745.1 Picea mariana
ATTGTTCACATATTCGCCTCCATTATCTGTTCTTAACCTTTGAATTTGATGTCCAGATTGCTTTTCTACAAGGGCCTTGTAGGCCAAAAACTTGTCAAAAACTTCGCTCTTAAGTTTTAAGAAGTAAACCCAAGTACGTCTGGAAAAGTCATCAATGAAAGTTAAGAAATACTTGTACCAGAAAAAGAAGGAGAAGAAAGTGGACAACACAAATCACTATGAACAAGCTGCAAAGGACTCGAGGCATGCCAAGAGGCACATTTGTCAAAACTTTCCCGATGATGTTTTCCGAGAACACAATCGACACAAACACCATCTCTGCATGAAACAAGAGGAAGACCAATCACCATCTGTTGATTACATAGTTGCTGCAATGAGCGATAATTTAGATGACCAAACCTCTCATGCCATAGTTTTCTCAAGTCATTGCTATGAGCAACAAAAACTGATGACCCAAAGTTGTCAAATTTGTACAACCTGGTAATATCATCAACAATTCCAGTTGCAAGAACATGCTTAGGATCTTTTAGATCCTTGATTACAACTTGGTGAGGTGAAAAATCTACGGTTTTACCTTCACCCGAATGAGTGATTTGATATACTGATAGAAGGTTACAAGAAAGACTTGGAACACATAATACATCATTGAAATGACCATTTTCTACTTGAACTGTTCTATATCCTTTAACACTAAGAGATCTATCATCACCAACAAATATTTTCTTGGTGTTACATTCATTTAGAGTAGAAAATATGGCTCTATCCTTAGCCATATGATAAGATGCTCCATAATCAATAAGCCACTCATCAGAAGTAGAAGTAGAAGTAGAAGTAGAAGTTGTATTTAAGGAGAAACTAGAAGCAGAAAGTGCATGTCCATGAGAAGAAGAATAAGAAGTAGAATCAATACTGATATTGTGCTTCTTCATCGATGCTTCTAAAGCTGCCATCTTCTTGAAACATTTGGACTCATCATGACCATCTTTATCACAAAAGTTGCAATGTCTGTTAGTATTCTTAATTTTGTATTTTTCTCCTTTGTCACCATTAGGAGCTGAAACTGTCTGAGTGGGTTTGGGACCCTTATGTTGCTTGTTGTTGTAGTGAGGATGTTGCTTCTTGGGATACTTGGGTTTATCTTTCTGCTGGGAAACTAAGGCTTTGTTGGAGGTACCTGCAGTGTTGATCACTCCAAGTTGTATAATCTTATCTTCCTCTCTAATCAAAGCAGCACAAAAAGACTCAAGAGTGTGTTTTTCATAAGCTTTCCCTAGAGACTCTCTCATGGCATAAAAGGTAGATACAAATACAGAATATGCACTACCTAGCTTAGAAATAATAAGATAGATGCAACACTCTTCCTCCATTTTTATCTTACATTCTTCACATAAAATTCTGAGTGTTTTAAACCTAGATAGATAGTCTCCAAGGCAAGAAAAATCACTTGGAATCAAGGTTAGTAATTGATTTTATAACTATTGTGCTCGAATAATATTGAGTTTACCAAATACAGATTCAATCTTTTCCCAAACTTCTTGGGGTCATTAATTTCTTGAAGGTGGTACCTTAAATCAGGAGATATGGACATTCTGATTAGTCCACATGCTTCGTCACTCCTATTAGCCCATTATCATCATCAGTGGGTTCTTTTTCCTTTCCCAAGGTAATCCAGTACAAGCCTTTACTTCTTAATAAATCTTCCATATGAGATTTCCATTAGAAGTAGTTGATGCTGGTAAGAAAAACATTACTTGTAGAAGCCACATTAAATATGAAGATAATATGGATTTAAAAACTGAAACTGATGATTTGGATGGAAAGAGCTCGAAAAGTTATGCAGTTTTAAAAAAAAAATGACACTAAAAACAAACTTCGGACGTGAGAGTTATGCCCTTTAAAAAAAAAGGCATAAACAGTAACCAAATGACCACGTGATAGTGTAAGTTGCTTTATGAAGTGATCCACTTTTATAAAGAGAAGTGGGGATCACTTTTACAATGAACTTACTTTATAACAAAAAAGTTGCATGCAAAATAAATAACTCTAAAATAAAATATTAAAGCTACTTATAGTGATTCACTTTTATACTTGAAGTGAAATGCACTTTACAATTTTAGCATGAACTTTTTCAAAAAAAAGTAACAAAAGAGAGACTTGAACTCAAGACCTCTTACTTAATAAGACAACTTTTAACTAAATGATCTAGAAAAACATATTGTAATGTTCAGAAGGAGGATTGTTGTTGTTGAAGATGGTCTTGGAGAGTGTGCTAAAAAAAACTATTTTCACACAAGAAAAAAATTTCGCTTCTCAATGGCAACAAGGGTTAGATCTTGGTTAGCTTACTCAGAAGATGCACCTTTTCCTATCTGTTTCTGATTGCTGAGATTGCACAGGGTGTGGTGAAAAGAGAATACACATATCTAAAAGAGTAGAAACCTGGAAATAAATAATACAAAACCGAAATAAAACCGAAATACTACTCTGCAAAAATTAAAAAAATGTGTATTCAAGCTTTATACCTCCGGATCTGACTGTAATGGTTGTATCTTGGGTAAACGAAAACCTTTTCGAGTGAAACAAAAACTGTTCCTGAATGAAACGTGTGCTCCGGATGCAACGAAACAGTCCTCTCAGCCCATAAATGTATAGAAATGACAGAAAATGGATATGAGACAAATCGGCTTCACGATCTCGATCTACAACAGGAGCGGGTTTTCAAACAAGCTTTGATACCATGTTCGACAACACAGGTATTCCAACAAAGAAAGAAAACCTCCAGTAACCACTCACATAACCAGATTAAAGATCAACACATCAATGTTTTCACGTGGTAAAACCCCTATGGGGAAACATCCATGACCCCAGCCAATGCGGTCACTTGGAGCAGTTTATTAATGCAAAAGAAAAAGATTACAGACAGATTTTACAAAAGAGTTTTTCACAATCGATCATCGACAAATGACCCTCCATGCTCTTTAAATAGATATCATGGACCAATCAAGTGTTAAGCCACGGATCCATGGCCGTTAAGATCGAGGAGAGTATGAACCGTCATATCACTCTATGTCGAGAACATATCATGACCATCATATTTCCTGACTACAAATGCATACTAATGCATACTAAAGAAACACACTAAGAAACACACTAAGAAACACACTTTTACCTAATGACACATTAGACCAAGTAGATCTTAACAAACTCCTAAGTGTCTAAATATCCTAACATGCCATTCCATCAAAACTTTCATTTTGTTAGGTTTCACTTTCACTCATTCATGAGATACAATGGGACCCAAATATTCCACTTTTTGAATCCCAAAGGTACATTTAGAAGGATCTGCATATAGTTTTTTCTTTTTCAATAGTTTTAATACCATGTCAACAGGTTGTACATGGTCTTCCCAAGATTTGTTGTAGATTAATATATCATCAAAAAATACCAACACAAATTTTCCAAGGAAGGGTTTGAAAATTAGAATTTATCAAGCTTTGAAATGTTGAAGGTGCATTAGTAAATACAAATTCCATCACCAAAAACTGATAATGATCTTCATGCGTTCTAAAAACCATTTTGGGGATGTCTTCTTGTCTCATTATGATTTGATGTTATCCATAACAAAAATCCAACTTAGTAAAGAAAATTGCTTGCAATTGATCTAATAATTCATCATTGACATAAATAGAAAACTTATCTTTAATGGTCATTTTGTTTATCTATCTATAATATGGACACATACTCCATGAACCTTGATCTTGTTGTTGAGATTACAGTCACCTGATTCGACATGTTTGCGGAGGGTCAGTGAAGGATCCTCGTTGAATACTTGGAATACAAATGAAAAACAAGTGAGACATATGTGAACCATGCGGTCACACATATTTGCATTTGGGCACTTGTGATCTCTGTATGACTGGTGCTCCACGCAAAATAATTTGTCATAGCTGTTGTAGCGGAAAGGCAGGAAATCTAGCTGATTGCATGATTCTTGGCTGTAGTGCTTCCCAAGATCTTGAAACAAAGGTGTTCCCCCCATAATTATATTTCTCTCTTTCTCTCCGTATCGTCGATTTCTTCTTTTGATCAATCACTAGACATGATGATTAATTTGAAGGGTGGATTGAATTGAGAACAAGCAATGAAAGAAAAGGAAAAAACTTTCAAGGGTTAAGTAACGCGTGCCGACACGATAAGGCACATGATTTTACAACAACCAATGAATGTTCTAGAGTGATATTCCTTCAGAGTGATACTCCTTAAGGTAGAGATATATAGATTCCAACAATAAGATAGGAGGATTGGGAATTGTCCCGTATTTAACTAAAAATAAAGAATATTATAATTAAATAAAAAAAAAGTTTTAACCAGGCATTATTGTTTAAAAATAAAAAAAGGTTTATGTTACTTTGAAGTCTAAGTTAGGAGTAAAGTTTTATTGATTATAATGTTAGTCTTATCTAGCTAAAGTCTAAGGTAGGAGTAATCTCAATTTTATATGTTGTTTAAAAAAATAAAAAGGTTTATGCTACTTTTAAGTCTAAGTTAGGAGTAGAGTTTTAGTGAGTGTAATCTTAATCTTATTAGTCCCTGCCGAAGGCGTAGAGGGACTATAGGGATCGATAATTCGTTGACTTCATATTAGTTTTTCCTTTGACCAAAAATATTTGCATAATATCTATTGTTGGAACTAGGGAACTAAAAACATTGACTTTTATATAATAAAAAATACCATATATGTCATGATCTGATTGGATAACAGATTGGAGGTCTTATTGCCAGCTTCACTATTCCCAATGTTTTATATGTTAGCATATCCAAAGTTTTTGATCATATACGATCTTTCTCAAATTTTACTTTTATTCTTGAAATGTTTGGATATCCGAAGTTTTGAAGATAGAGAGTCAAGTTTTTATTAGTTCACTTCATATTACTTTGTCCTTTGAATATAGTTTTTTTTACATACCCTCTATTGTTCTAACTATTGTTACTATTTTTTTATTGTTATAAAATAATATAACAAATGTTTTTTCGTACATAATAGAGCTGCCACACTGCATTCTTTCTTAAATATTTACACAATAGTCCTGACAGACTTAAATTCTTACCTAATAGGTCTCACAACAATATTGACAAACTTAAATGTTTACTTAACATGCCTCACAGCCTTAAATGTTTACTTAACAGGCCTGTTACAATACATTTTCCTCTGTTTTTTATTTTTATTTTTATTTTTATGCAATGTTCTCTGTAGTGAATATGGGAAATATTGTTCTTCAATGGTATTACTGGTTCAGTGGTTCATGCTTTCTCCTTGCTTGTTCACTGGTTTCTTGTTTCCCTGTTGTTGTTGTTCTTTTTTTTCCTGTTGGTCTTGTTGTAGTTTGCACACTTGGGTTTCTACAACCGCGATTGGAACTGGACTTCTGTCATTCCCCATCAACAGGTAGGTTTTGGTGTTGTGTTTAGCCTCATTTGATATTTGTAGTTTGCAGGTGAGACATTTCACTGTTGGGATGCCTAAGTTGAACTACTCTTGCAGAACCTCTTTGTATGTGAGGAGAAAATATGATTTCCTTTTCCTATACACCACTGTGGCTGCGATGGAGGTAGGTTCTGTGTCGAACATTGGCAATCAGGAACGAGACAAAGACAATGTTACAGTCCTTCTTCTCTGGTCGTAGTAATCACATAAAAAGATGGACAACAAGAGAATTTTGAACGCTCCCAGTATTGAAAAATACTAACCGTGAAAACTACACCTTTCTTTAGGGGCATTATTGGTTCAGTGGTCCATGCTTGCTCCTTGCTTGTTCACTAGTTTCTTGTTTGCCTGTTTCTCTTGTTCTTGTTTGCCTGTTGGTCTTGTTTCAGTTTGCACACTTGGGTTTTTGCAACTGCGATTGGAACCGACCTTCTGTCATTCCCCATCGATGGGTAGGTTTCAGTGCCATGTTTAGCTTCCTTTTCTATTTACAGTTTGCAGGTGATAAATTTCACTACTGGGGATGCCTGAATCGAAATCCTCTTGCAGAACATCTCTGTATGTGAGGAGAAAATATGATTTCATTTTCCTATATGTCACTGTGGCTGCGATGGAGGTAGGTTCTGTGTCAAACATTGCCGATCAAGAACGAGATGAAGACAACATTAGAGTCCTGATTCTCTGGTCATAGTAATCACATACAAAGATGGACAACAAGAGGATTTTGAACGCTCCTAGTATTGAAAAATACCAACCGTGAAAGCTGCACCTTTCTTAATTGCTTGCATAGTGGAAGGCCTTTAGATGGTCTTCAAAACCTTAAATATTTACCTAACAGGCCTCATAGCCTGAAATGTTTGCTTAACATATGTGTTACAATACATTTTCCTCTGAAATTTTTGATACAATCTTGTGTGTAGTGAATTTGGACAATATTGTTCTTCACCAAAATTCCTGGTCGGCTGGTTGGTGTTTTCTCCTTGGTTCACTGGATGCTGCTTATTATTGTTTGATTCAAATTTGCAGGGTTGAGGTCCTACAGTTGCAGTTGGGCCTTTTGGTGCTTCTTCACTGGTTTGTTATTTGCTGCTTGTTGTTGTTTTCTTCAACTTTGCAAGGTTGGGGTCCTGCATCTGTAGTTGACTTGTTGTTACAGTTTGCAGGCTCGGGGATGCGCTTATGTCCTTCTTCATTCACCGGTGGGTATCGATTTTGTAGTTGCATTCTTGCATAGCTTGACAGGCCTATTGAAATACATTTTCGTCCTTTCTTTTTTCTTCTGCAATGCTGTTTTTAGTGAATATGGATGAGATTGTTCTTTGGCGACGTTACTGGTTCAGTGGTTGCTGCTTGCTCATTACTTGTTGAATGGTTTCTTGTTTTCCTATTTCTATTGTTGTTGTTGTTGTCGTTCCCCATTGATGGGTGGGTTTCGTTGCTACATTTACGTTCATGTTCGTTCTTTGCTGTTTGCTATTTCTAGTTTGCAAGTGAAAAATTTAAATGCTGGGGATGCGTGAGTCAAAATCCTCTTCCAGAACATGTTTGTATGCGAAGAGAAAATTTGATTTCCTTTTTTATATGTCAGTGGGTGTTATGGAGTTGTTCCAATCGTGAATGCAGAATGCCAACTGTGCAAAACTACAACTTCCTTAAATTTTTTCACAGTGGGAGGCCTTTGCATAGTCCTTACAGTCTTACATGTTTAGCTGCCAGGCCTTGCAACATGAAATGTTTGTTTAACATGCGTGTTACGATATATTCCTCTGATTTTTCTATACAATCTTTTCTGCAGTGAATTTGGACAATATTGTTCTTCACCGACATTCCTGGTTGACTAGTTCATGCTTGCTCTTTGGTTCGCTGGATGTTGCTTATTGTTGTTTGATTTAACTTTGTAGAGTTGAGGTCCTGTAGATGCAATTAAGCCACTTCTTGCTTGTTTCTTCACAAACACATCGCCAGTTGGAAAACACAAATTGGAACATGGTTTTACAATTGGGCCACCAAAAAATACTATGAAGATAAAATAATATGCAAAATTTTGCAGTAGATATAAACAACATCTCTTTTGACTTGAACCAGAGTTTGTTGAGCTCCAACTATATTTCATATATTTGCAGTAGATATAAACATCTCTTTTGACTTGAACTAGAGTTTGTTGAGCTCCAACTATATTTCATAGTTGAGAATGTTTTTCCCATAGTTAATATGTTTCTATGGCTTCATAGTTATGAGACTAAGTGTTGTTGTGTGAGGGATAAAGTTCTCATCTCCCTTTCTTTTTCCTCTTCTATACTTGTGCGTTTTTCACTTTTGTTCTTCCCCTCTGTTATGCGTTTCTGGTTCTATACTTGGTCACATTTCTATGCTCGCAGGTTCCCGAGGAGACGAACTAAAAAATCGTCATCTCCATCTATATATTCACATCACGAGTCTGACCAACCATTGTTCATTTTCATACTTAGCCAATTTTATGAATGGGGGTTCGCGGATAGGCACTATCGAACTCTGGTGCCCTGTGTTTAGGGTGTACATCTTGCACCCAAAAATTCGATGCTCTACAATTCAACCCTAGGGTCCTCGAACTTGCAAGATGATTCCATCTACGATGACTCCGTCTTTCCAACTCATCTTTCCATACTTAGTCGAGTCTTCAAACTTTCGTGGGTTCACACACTCCTGGGTTGAAAAAAGTTTAAAAACATTTTTCTCTCTCCTCCATCCCCGCCACCTTCTGCCCTTCCCAATGCACATTAATTATGCTTTTACTAGTGACAACCCACCAGACAGGTTTGAAAAGATTGGCTTTAATAAGCGGAAATCTCGAGGAAATCCCCCATTAAAATGCATTAATAGGCGAATATTATGGGATCTGATATTTTTTTTTGCATCCATCTTGAGTTGGAAAAAAAGGGTTGGTTATTTTAGTTTTTTTAAGGCATGATCATAGTAACAATGCAATATTGTACTACCACGCTTCCATCCACAAACATGCCATATATAAATGTCTTCATGTCATGTCTGTCTTTAATACTGTGCATATATTACAGGTTGTCATATTTGAGAATCTGCTTGCATATGGAAATGTTAACTCGTGTTATTGGTGACTATTCAGCACACATATTTGAAAATATTGGCATTAATAAGTGAAAAGATTGACGACATGTGTCATTAAAATAAATCAAACTAAGATGTACAGAAGATTATACTATCATCTTCCAACATTCATTTTAAATACTTATTCCCATTTCTCTCTATCATCGAAGGCTTGGGCTTTAAGGTTCCTTCGTTGTAATGTTCCTGGTCATGGACATGTGAGACAACTTAGAGATGCCATTCAGGCCCAATTGAAATATGAAGGAGTGTTTTTATGTGATGTCAGCTTTGAGCAGAAAAAAAACTCAGTTAGCCAACAGAAACTCAGACAAAAAAAAATAAAAATCAAATATCTTGTGATTGGTGTTCTCCCTGTATTCGATGCTTTGGTTGGTTGAAAGGCTTGCCTAAATATTTGTGTTTTGAAATTATTTGTTTTCTTACTGGGAATTTGAAGGGACTTCCAGGTCACTTGCTAAGTGGTCCTTTGTTGAAGTCCATAGCTTCTTCCAACAACACAAATTTGGCACGTGTATCGAATTGTGCAGACTACACAAGAATTTATCTTTCATCAAAGTAGTGGCACATATTATGCCTTGTAAAATGGTCTGGAATATTCATAAATGACACCAAATATTACTCCATTCTTGAATATACTCGGAAATTATAAATTTGGATCGTCGCGAATGTGAGAAATTGTATGGGTGGTTGAATCAACATCCTAAAATTACAAAAGTTTCTATTTCAAGGTTTGTTGAGCGACTTCTGGGTGTGGTAATAGACTTGACAGAAATTCAAATTCTTTATCAAAGTTTTTTCATCGTCCTCTAGATGTAGTAACATAATCGACGTACAATCAACTTTCTATCTCTATTGCACACTTTTTTTCACTATTCCAATGCATATGACTGCATCTGGGTCGATGAGCTTGCCCCTCTTTGCATAAATATTCTCCTCCTACTTGAAGGTGGGTATATAACCATGGGACGACACCCTCAAAAGTTTCTAATTCTTGCATCGACATGTAACTAGGAAAAGTTAGTGGGAATGAATTCTAGATTATGGACTTTGCAACACTTTATGAAGATTACTTTCCACTACCACCTTTTGTAAGAAGTTTGGCATGTTCAGGTAATGATTTGGTTTCTAAAAATCACCTTTTACTACCACCTTGATGTAATCATTTTGTTTCATTCTTTAGAAGAGACCTTGTTGTCATAGTGTATTCCAGAGTTGTTTCCACCCAATATCAATCTTCCTGCTGTTTCCCTTGCTTTGAATAAGGAGAATGAATTTCATATTAGTGGATCCGATATTTGAAAAAAAAAAGGAATTCCTTGATGCTTGAAGTAAGTGCCTTCCTTCTCATAGAGTGGTTCCATCACCAGCTTGTGTTTGCATAGATTCTTTTATTGCTACCTTCTTTCTTTGTCCCGGTGGTGGATCCTTCTATCCCAACCAACATGATGGAAATAAACTAGCTCTAGCTCTAGGGAATTTGGTCGCTTCCGGGTATCTAAGTTGACTATATATTAATTTTGGTTAACTTAAAAAGGTTTGTATATCTTATAATACAATTTATTCTATCTTAAAATATAGAACAATATATTTTTTTAGCACATGGTTGTTCGAAAAGTTTCAAGCGTTGTTTGGGATTCACGTCCTTCAAGGATGTTAATTAATCACACAATTAATATTGCTTGTGCCAATGGAATCGAGCTTCCGTCCACTATGGAAATTGCATTAACACTGCAATGTCAGATAATAGATGTCTGACATGTGCCTAATGTCAAGGTCATTATCGCACAGGACACCCAATGTCCAAAGATTTCTGGACTCAGAGTACTCGATCTTTGTGCTCAACAAATTTATAGTGTTATTTATTTGTGTTGTCTCTTCTGTTTGGTTCAATGTTCACTGTACGTGACAAAGAAACACTAAATTCGATGTTCTTTGCAGGTCTGAAAATCTTGCAATCTAAGTGCTTTGACAATGTCATCCCTGCTTGTTCACCGCATTGTCGGACTGCAGTCACTGACATTGTTCCCATTTCCACCTCCAGTGTCGATGTCTGAAGTCAAAGCTATCTGGAGCCTGCAGTCACCACTGGTGTGGATTCTTGAAGGTGAAACTACCTGGAGCTTGGGATCACAAATTATTACACTTCACATTAGTTTCTCACGTTTTTGAGGATCCAATTTTATAATTTCTTTCTGATTATATTCGGGCATGGAGTAATATTTGGCATCACTTCCGAATATTCCAAACCATTTTGTGGGCCATGATGTCTTCCAGCCCTATGACAAAAGATATATCCTGATGTGATCTACAACATTTGATACACTGTCCAGATCCGTGTTGCTGGAAGAATCTATGTACTTCAATAGAGTAGCAGTTTGCAGCTGGCTTGGACGTCCCTCCCAATTTACAACAATAAAACAAAGAAATTCAACGTTTAAATATTTAGGCAAGCCTTTCAACCAAACAGATGATCGAATATAGGGAGAATAATAGTCACAACACACTTGAATTTTTTTTTTTTGTCTCAGATTTTTTTGGCTTACATGATTTTTTTCCCCCAAAGATGACGTCACATAAAACCGCTCCCTCATCTTTGAATTGGACCTAGATAGCATCTCTAATTTGTGCTAGATGTCAATGACCAAGAACGTTACATGGAAGGCACCTTAAACACCAAGTTTTCAATGATATAGGGAAATTAACACTTAACAAAGTATGAAATGTTGAATAACCAACTAATGCAGACATGCCATATCTAGAAGAGACAAGCTATTCAAATAGATGGCAACACCAATGAATTCCAAGACCCGAAATTGATATTCAACTCATTGTTTTTTACCAAGAAAGCATTTGATGATCAAGTTGAAATCTATAAAAGACTGTCTGCAGGATTCCTTATTGTACATATTTGTTTTTTTTTTGTCGGTGACAGCCCCAATCGAAGTCACTATGCCAAATGCATTTAAATTTCAGAGAATATCTACTGAACTTTTTCAAGACAACTATTTTGGGAAATAATCTCAACTGTATTTTGTAACCCAGTTTATGTGAATATATAATATTTTAGGTTTTAGTATGTGTTTTCCAGCCTCTGGTATTATTTTTTATTTTATTTTGTACTTTTTTTGTGTGTGGTTAAACATGGATGACAAGATTTTCTTTCTGCTGCCCAACACTTCGATTTAAATAAAATCTACTCTGTTCGCTTCTTACATTTTACAAGGAAGAATACTTTGTAATAGGCCATACTTTTGTGGGGCCCGCTCTATACTTGAGAAAGAAATGGGAGGACCTATCCTAGTTTCATTCTTCGAGGTCCCGTAAATAGAATGAATTAATGAATGTATTTGAACAACGCAAATCAGGTGTTCACGTCATGTTCTTGTTCAATATTGTGCATATATTACAACTTCTTCTATTTGATAATATCCGTGGATATAAAAAAAGTTACGTCATATGTGTATATATATATTTTATTTTTTATTTTTTTTCCTTTCTATTGCTTATGGGTTTCAACGAAATTTGCGAACCGAACAACATCTTGAAAATTGGAAGATCCTTTACGTTTGGACCAAAAATAATCTATTAATATGTATTAATATGAATACTATTGGAATAAATATAAACACTTTCTCTTTAAATTTTCCTTGTTTATTATTTTCTTCCCCTCTATTATCCCTTTGTGGTTCTATATTTAGTCGCATTTATATGATCACGGCTTCTTGGATTCACGAATTGGCAAATGCTCATCTTTATCTATATATTCACACCATGAGCCCGACTGACCACGATCCCTTTCAATACTTAGCCAATTATCTGACCATCGGGTCCCAGGTTTGCGGTATCCAACACTTATGTCCCCTTTTCCGTCATATACATCTTGCACCCCAAAAAATTCTGTGATCTGCAATTTATGCTTTTACTAGTGAGAACTCACCAGGGGTTCGAAAAGACTGGCATTAATAAACGAGCAATAGATGTTGTTCTGTGTGGTACTTAGCCCTTTTTCCCTTTTCTTCTTCCCGTCTATTATCTCTTTTTAGTTATATACTTATTCTCCTTTCTATGATCGTGGGTTTTCGGGTTGGCGGGTTGACAGATCTTCATCTCCATCTATATCCTCACATGACGAGTCTGACCGACCGCTCTTCCTTTTCATACTTAGCAAATTTTATGGCCATGGTTTCCGAGGTTATTGTTTTCGAACTCTACTGCTTCTTGTTCCGTGATATACATCTTGCACTCAAAACTTCCATGATCTACAATTCCACCACAGACTCCTCGAACTCGCAAGCTTCAATCTACCAGGGTTCACAGAATTTTCAAAGCATCCATCCCTTCCTTCCATCCCCACTAGCTTCGTGCCCTTCCCAATGCACATTAATTATGGTCTTAATAATGACAATTGAACACATTGGTATGAAACAATTGGCATTAACAAGCAAAAAACCTCGAGGACATCTCCCATTAACACGCATTACACCGCCATTTATAGTACTTGAAATGACCTCCATTCCTTTCTATACTTAACCAATTTTTTCCACCTGTTCCATGATATACATCTTGCACCCAAAGAATTCCCTGATCTACAATTCCACCCCGTGCTCCTCCAACTCGCAAGCTTCACTTTACCCGATTTCATAAGAAGTTTCAAACCATTTATGGCTCTCTTCCATCGCCACCAAAATCGTTCCCTTCCCAAAGCACATTAATTATTTCGGCCTCTAAATTGACTTCCATTGTTCTACGACCTACAAATAACACTCGGACCTCCGCGATATACAAATTGACTGCCGAACTCCGACATCGTCCCCTCTTCCGTGTTACGCATCATGCATTCAAATTTTTCGAGCGATACAATTTGATCGTCGGGGCCTCATGTCTTCTAGGGAGACCTTGTCACCCTATTTTGGATCCTCGGGTTGGCGGGTTCACGCAATCTCCAATTCCTAGTCACTGTTTCCTATGTCGGCCATCCTTGTACTTCTTCCCAAATATGAAACAACCAAGGTTTAATGCTAAGAGTGCATCATGAAACAACCGTAAATATCGTCATTAATAAGAAAAAGTCTCGAGGATTAACTATCGTTACACAACTTGTCCAGAAACATGCAGAGAAGATCTTGTCAGGCAATGGAAAATCTACTACAAATTTCAATATATTGGTGAAAAATCGTCCCCTCTTCTATGTTACACATTATGCATTCAAATGTTCCGAGTGATACAATTTGATCGTCGGGGCCTCACATGTTCTAGGGAGACATTGTCACCCTATTTTTGATCCTCGGGTTGGGGGGTTCACGAAATCTCCAATTCCTTGTCACCATTTCCTGTGCTGGCCATCCTCGCACTTCTTTCCAAATATGCAACAACAAAGGTTTAATGCTAATAATTCATCATGTAACAACCGTAAAGATCGTCATTAATAAGAAAATTCCTCGAAGACTAACTATCCCTACACAACTTGTCCAGAAACATGCAGATATGATCTTACCAGCTAATGGGAAAGCTATTGCAAATTTCAATATATTGGAAAAAAAAAGTCCAGGTTACTGTTTCCCTATTCCATACTTTGACACTTTTTTGATTGCGGGTTACCGGATTGACGGGATCAAAATTGTGTTTCGAATCTTCTACGACTTGCAAACAGTGCTCGCATTTCTATGATATACAAATTTTCCACTGGAATGCCTCGTCACGAACCCGACCATCCACCGTTCCTTTCAATACTTTCCCGCAAGTTGGCTGTATATCCATGACCTGGTACATTTACTGTGTATCGATTCCAGCCTATTGTTTCCCTATTCCATATTTAGACACTCTTTTGATTACGAGTTCCTGGATTGGCGAGATCAGGATTGTGTTTCCACTATTCCGCGACTAGCAAATAGTACTCGGAGTTCTGCGATATACAATTTGTCCACAGGAATGCACCATTATGCCCTCTTCCATGTTACGTGTTCTACGGTCAACACTTCCGACAGATACAATATGAACCTCGGGCCCATTGTCTCTTGGGGAACCATTGTCACCCTAATTCTGAAGCCCGTCTGATCGCTTTCTATACTTTCCCATTTCATGGAATCTCTTTCGTGTATCCTCACATTGGTAGGTTCATGGAATCTCCACTTGTTAGTCATTGTTTATTGTGCCCACCACCTTCGCACTTCTTTCAAAGTGTGCAACCACCAAGGTTTAATGCTAACAGTTCAACATGCAAAAACTGTACAAATCGTCATTAAAAAGCAAAATCCTTGACAATACAGCCACCTTGGCTATTGTCACAAAATTTTCCTAGAGACATGTAGAAAATATCTTGCCACGTAATGGCATATATATTAAAAGTTTCAATATATTAGCCAAAACGAGTCTACCGAACCATTTCCCTAGTCCATACTTAAGCCACTTTTTTGATTGCGGGTTCGCGAATAGGTGGGCTCATGATTGCACTTCCATTGTTCTGTGTCCTGCAAACAATACCCAAAGTTTCGTGATATACAAATTTCCCTTTGGACTTTCCCATCATGCCCTCTTTCGTGTTATGCGTTTTGCACTCAAAAAGTTTCGAGACATACAATTTTACCCTCGGGCCCTCACCTCTAGCGGTTGTACCTTGTAACCCTACTTTGAAGCCTGCCCGATTGCTTTCGATAATTAGACACTCGTTAATTTCTATTTCCCATCCCCGCCACCTTCATACTTCTTTCTTAATATTCAATTAGTAACCTTTCATGCTAACAACTCACCATGCAGAAATTGTCAACATTTTTGTTAATGAGTGAAACATTCGAGGAGATCTCCCATTAATATGGATTAAACCAAGATCTGGGAAGAGTTATATTATCCCTTTAGATTGTTCATCTCAAGCACGGGTCATCGCGTTGGCCTGTTCACGAAGTCTCCAATCCTTAATTGCTAATTGCAGTACCCACCATGTTTGCACTTCTACATATGCAATTACTAGTCTTTAATGCTAACAACGCATCATGCAACAACCGTCAAAATTGTCATTAATGAGAGAAAGGATCGAGGAAATATCCCATTCACATGCATTAGACCAAGATTTGCATAGGGTTATATTAGCCCTTCCAGCGCTTCATTTCAAACATTGTCTGGAGAAAGCCAACGTTCTTGTAAACTTATGGCAGCAACTCAACAACATTTCTACTGAGATATAATGAATATATTTGGACGTGAGGACCATAAATTCCAGTGGTATAGGACATACTCTTACTATTCATCCCGTTCCACCCAGAACGAAGTAATTTGGACCTCTAGAATCGCTCGTGTAGGTTGTGTCCCTGGGGTTTTGGAATGTAAGGAGGTGGTCTCTTGGTGCACCGAAAAATATATTTCAAGCCAAAGAATTATTCCACTGCACAACCATTCTCCTGTTTCTTTGTCACCTCAGGTCTTTCGCAAGATGTTAATATTGTCGGAGCCAACATTGACCTTCAGAGGACAAGACCACAAACAGTTCCTAGAAAAACATGAGAACATGTTGGACTTTTTACCCAAGTTCCTTGAATACTCAACATTGGTTCTTGAAGATATCACGAAGTTGCAGGTCAGTTCTTTTAGAAATCCATTCCGGGAAATTGCTTGGTTGTTTACAAGAATAACAGGACAGGAATACACGACAAGCATTTCCCATATAGTTATTTATATTTTGTACTTCACATTCAAGGAACATTTCATTTTTGATTGGGGGAAGCTAATTTCCATTGAAATATGTTCCCAACTATCACGATTCAAAGAAGATAATACATTTTATATGTCATCCTACTTGATTTTCGCAATAGTGCATTACTGTCCATTTCCAAAACTGTCTCTGTCCAAAAAAATAAACTATGAATTCGACCCAGTAACATTCTGGTACCAGGCCTTGTGAAGGCACAATGCCTCCCATTGTTTTTATGAGCTTTTTAATGACTTCGTCTCAGTTTTCAGATATTTATATAAGAGAAAAAAAAGTTCATTCCTCTGCCCTGGAAAGTCGAGGACTTCGTGTTCAGAAATGTCAACAAGATTGACGAATTTGCAAGCCATTTCAAGAACCTGAACCTAAAATATGCTGAAAGCCTAAAAGGGTTCGATGCTAATGGGAGTTTTCGAGAACATTTACTATCAACTGGCTTTAGCAGCTCTCGCATGACCGAAGAAAGATACTGTGATGACAAAACCCATGCTTCTGATGATTGCAACGTAGAGACATTGCAAAGCCCAATTGAATTGTACAGACAACAAGAAAAAGGCTCCGGTGAGAAGCGTGTTCAGTCCCCGACCAACACTCCCAAGAGCACGAAATCACGGAGAATCGCTTCAACGACCCACCCTAGTAAGAAAGAAACCCATAAATATTCAAATGGAGGAGGAGATAAGAACCCTCCTCATGGAAAAATTGATAGTTCTCACAAGCTTCCCCTGACGAAGAAGAGAAAAAACATTGTAGATCGACGGAAGAGCCCAAAATAGGACATGCAAATTAGAACATCTATGGATTCCCTGTCTCGCAAAGGTGATTCACCTGTGGACACAATGCACCATAGTTCTAGAATGAAAATAGCTGAGACCAACATTTTTGACGAAGATGAATCCTTCATATTCTAGAGTGTTGTTTTTGATACCCAATCTAAAAATTTAATTATTGAAAAGAGAGATGTAACAAATAAGAAAGGAAAATATCGTTCAAAGATTAACTTTAGGAAAATGAAACCGTCCCAAATATCTCATTTTCATCACACAACCATTGATGCTTTTGATGATTCCATTGGAGGAATTGAAGCAGAGAATGCCAGACTGAACGACCAGATCAAGGAATTGGAGGAGGCTTTCATTGCTACCCTAGTGTTTGCCAGTTCTTTAGCAAAAACTGTGCCTACTACCTCTGCAGCCAATTTAAAAGGATCCTCCAGCCTCCTCACATCATGTAGAGCCTATGTAGAGAAGAACATCAAGAAAAGAATGAAGATAATTACTGAAGACTGGGAAACATCACAAAATATAACTTCCTTTCGAAAGAGGAAAAATGATTTGCACGGACATTTGCAGACGAATTTAAAAAATGAAGAACTTTTCTATGAAAAGACAGTGATTCCTTTTGCCAACCATGCCATCAACAACTTAGATCTGAAAAGAAGACAAGAGGATTTCCCCTGCCCATAGTGGGTCAGAAAATTAAAAGCATGCCGGAAAGAGAAAGTTAAGAACCCGAAACTCATTGTCGAATCATATGAACAAGCCATATCAGAGAAAGAAGAATTATTCAGAAACCTGACCCAAATAGACTTANCAACGAGGTTCAAGACCCAAAATTAATCCTCAAATCCTTCTCCTTAACCAAGAAAGCCTTCAATGAACAACTTGATATTTTAAAGGGGTTGTATTTAGAAATTTTTTACGACATCCTTGACTATGGTGAAGATGACATCGACAACTGGCTAGTGGACTATTCAACACACAATGAAGAATTTAAACAAGCTCTGCATAATATTTCTATGGATCTAAGGAAATTAGAAAATGAGCTTTTCGACATAGAAATCCAACATGAAATAAACGTGGCCTCCATGAGAAGCTACATTGAAGAATGGCTCCAAAGGAGAATGGACAATCTCAACGACGAAGGGAAACAACCGGTTGACATGATTCCAGTGGCTATTGACGAGAGAAACAAAAACGCATCAACTTCATAGTAAGTCTATACTGATCACATTTTCCTTTCTTTATCTATCCAGTTATTCTACCTCTTTAAATAGAAATATCTAACCAAAGACTCATAACTTCCAATTTTTTCTTTTCAGGTCTTCCTCTCCACCGTTGCGCACTTCATCTTTCTACAGTCCTATTTCTTGTACTTATTTCATTTTTGGTCCATGGGAGCCCCAATCCCAGTCTATATGACAAACACATTTAAATTTCCATAAATATGGAACAGATTCAAAAAATATGTAACAAACATTATTAATTGTTGATACATTTCAAAGAAAACTAATTCGGGAACAATTTTTGTGACCTGCTTTCGGATTTATTTCCTTCAACTGTGCTAGATGTCAAGAAATTGTGTTTATTATATTTGAATGTTTAATGTGTGATTCTTGCTCCTTTTTTCTAGGAACCTTTATTTCAAGTCATTGAGATAGAGTGGGGGGTGGGGCAATATTAGAGTAAATGTTATTAAATTTTGATACATTTCAAAGAAAATATGTAACAAACATTATTAATTTTTGATATATTTCAAAGAAAACTAATTCAGGAACAATTTTTGTGACCATCTTTCAGAATGCTAAGTCCCATGTTTAAACTATACACACCCCAGGAAAAACTAACCTCGTTCACATATTAACCAAATATTAATATAATATTATGATTAACTAATTCGGGAGGTCCTTTGGGGGTCAAATATTAATATTATGAAAAAACACATTTAAATTTCCAGAAATATGAAACATATTCCACAAATATGTAAAAGACATTATTAATTTTTGATAAATTTCAAAGAAAACTAGTCTGAGAACAATTTTTGTGACTTGCTTTCGGAATGCTAAATTTATTTCCATCAACTATGTTAGATGTCAGGAAATTGTGTTTATTATATTTGAATGTTTAATGTGTGATTCCTGCTCCTTTTTTCCAGGAACCTTTATTTCAAGTCATTGAGACAGAAATTTTCTAAGTCCCATGTTTGAACTATACACACCCTAGGAAAAAACAACCTCGTTCACATATTAATCACATACTAATATAATATTATGATTAACTAATTTGGGAGGTTCTTTGGGGGTCATGTAACAACCCGTCCGCATATTAAACACATATTAATATAATATGTGATTACCTAATTTGGGAGGTTCTATGGGGGTCATCTACCAACCCAATGTCTTCTGGATAGCCTCTAACACACTACCACGAGGCATCCTCTGCATGGATACCACCTGTACTTCAAGATGCTTCCCACGTCTCTATGTTGTTTCTGACTTCTGTTTCTCTTTCAGTCCCGCCATAGCAGTGCATTTATTCCCATTCCAACCTGGAAGGGACTACGCTGCATGCAACACTTGTTTAAAGAAAGTCTAACTTATAACTAGAGTTTCATGGATTGTACTCTTAAGTTTATTTATTCTTTAAAAAAGAAAAAAGTTTATGATACTTTCAAGTCTAATTTAGAAGTAGATTTTTATTGATTGTAATCTTTATTGTTTTTTTATAGAGAAAGTCTAAGTCAATAATTAAATTTATCTCATTTTTATTAGTTTAGGTTTATTTTAACTTTAAATTTTGTATACAAAAAATTAATTCAATTTGTTGGAATTAATCCAAAGTTACCATTTATAAATATATCATTCATTCAATTTTAGATTCATTTTAATCTAAAGTTATCAAGTATAAAGAGAGATCTCACATTGTTTATGCATGGAAATGACTAATTCAATCTTATGGTGGCTTAGATCCATTTTGATACTAGATATATCAAGCATCAAGAGGGATTATTGCATTGTTTTTACTTACAAGTATAGATCCATTTTAAATCCACATCTATCAAGCTTCAAGAGGCATAATCACATTTCTTATACTTATCAACTTAGATCCATTTTAACTCCAAACCTATGAATCATCAAGGTGCAAAACCTAAAGGTTTGCATTTATAAGAATTTGATTATTTCAACAATTAATATATACAAGATTAAGATGAATCTAAGCCAGTTTATATTTAGCCATGTAAATTACACATTCCTTTCATATCTAGACATAGAATGCATCATTATATTATTAATAGTTTTAATACTAAGTATAAATATTATAATTTTTCCCATATAAAAAAGTCTACAATTTTTTACGTCACCATTACCCACGTTACACATCTCTCTCATATTAGGTTATATAATGCACCTTTCGATGCAATTAGAAAAAGAGAGATATTTCTAGTTGTGGCACTCCCTACTATGTTTCTTTTTATTTTTATGAACAAGGCAATAAGACCTATGGCGTGGTCAATTTTTAGACTTGGTGAATGGGTTGAACCAAGCTAGCATTGAAAATTTGGAGGGACTCGGCTCATAGGGGCAAGAAGCCATTATCAATATTTAAGGGCCTTGTGAAGATGCCCCACCTTGAGATCCACCTTGCTAGATTATACTTGGATTTGAAAGTGGAGGTTTTCATAGATGAGACCCTTATCATACTAGGTAAACTTGCAACAATGCTATTTAAAAAAATACAACAATTTTTTGTTTTCGAGATGAAAACCAAAAATTATATTCTAATTAATTGCCATGTTGTATGGGATTCAATGGTCCAAACGAGGTAATCTCAAAGAAGGGAAGAGTTCCAAGTAACGGTGACAAATAATAGCTTTCTATAGAAGCCAAAATCCTAGTCCTAGGATGACTTAATGAAAGCACAAAACCAAAGGAATGTCTCAAAAAATCTTCCTTATGACAAGTTGACACATGGGTTGGGGCACTCCCAAATATTGACGTCATTTTCGAAGAGGAAGGACACCCAATATCAAATACCATGTAAAAAAAGAATTCTTAGGCTTGATGTATGGCCTCAAGAAAGTTTGAAGCGAATCGACTGAGCCTTCTGCTTAGATGTTACCTTCAAATATTTGTTGCACAATAGACATCCAAAAAAAGGTCGTGATCAACCCACGATAACTATCCATGAGATGATACTTTTTGAAGCCTTTGGAAAAATTCCATATCCAGTCTTTCGACCAAGGGATCAAGGCTAGCAAAACCAATTTTTAAAAACAAGATGTAATGAATAAGCTCCTTCACATGTTCAATAATAAATTTGTGTGTTGTAGCTAGATTTGAATTTAGTATTTAAGGTACAAAAAAGATTGTAGTGTCTAACTTGGAGATCAAAATCCCCCTAGCATTAACAATAACTTGCTTGAGTAAATTCCTGACTGAAAATTAGGTGGATACTACCATATTTTTTTATCAACATATTGCATAAGAGGAAATGGCTATATGTAGTGGTCATTGAAAGACAAGTCGATGTGTAATGAGTCGCCTTCTCATGTAAACAATTCATGGAAGTTTGATAGCCTTCGAAGCTTTCCATATACTCCATACAACAAAAGACCCTTTGATCTTCACTTGAATTAGTGTTATAAGAAGGGTTTGTAGGTTCACATTGCTCTAACTTATTTTACCCAATGGAGTACAATGAGAAATACAATTTCTTAGTAATGTCTCCCAACTTATGTTATCTTCCCCTCGCCAAACAACACACATCACACACAAGTATTGATCCTGTCAGAAGGAATCAATCATATCCATCCATCCCTAATCTTTTTTTCTACAATAAAGGCTCTAGTGGAAACAATGGAACCCATTCTTTCCTTTAAGAATGGACCATAAAAAATCTTGTAGTGGATTTCAAAACCTCTAAAATGTTGTAGTTGAGGGATCTCAACATTGAGAGTACTAAACTATTAGGAAAAAAACACCCAAATATCTTAAAAATAGAAAGATAAGTAACTCCACACCTTGAGAATTAGATAGAAGAATTTAATATAAACCTCTTAAAGGAGGCAACCTTCTTTTATAATGGAACAATTGCACAAGATAAGATGATTCTAAAACTATGTATCCTTGGTATATGTAGGAGACAAAGGATACAATTACAATTAAAGAGTCTAGTCAACAACACAAATATAACAATAAAAATGAAATATTCAATATCTAGGGCTTTGCATGGGGCTTTGTCTAGGGCTTAACATGCCCCTTCCCTTCAAACAAGTTTTTCCCTCAACACTTGATTAGCTACAAATGTTTTTGCATGAAGAACTCATATTCCCTTGTTGCCTATTCTATTGGTAGGTTCTTCCATTTGACGATGTACTTAGTAATTGCTCATTTTCACAACTTCTTAATCCTTGTTTCAAGGATTGTTTATGGTTCTAGTATGATTTCCCCTTCTTTATTAATTTCTGGTAATATAGTTTGAATTGGGATCTTGTAATCAATTACCTTCTTTTAGTAAGAAACATGGAAGACTAGATGTACACATGCACATGTAGGAAACTCTAGTTTGTAAGTCATACTTTAGTCCTTTGCAACACCTTATAGGGACTGTTGTTGCCTTATACACACCTTGGGTTTAACATGGAAAAACTTTTAATCCACTCGGTGTGTCCTTGGGGGAAAGTCTCAAGTCAAGGTTCTATCACTTGATCCTCAACTCCTCCATCTAGGCCAACTCCTAGAGAAGCCAAGGGGGGTAGTCCCTACAAAAAATAAATCCAAGGCTTGATATAAACTAAGAACAAGAAGTAGAATCTAGGAGTTTTTGTTACAATAACATGGCAAGATATAAATACGATTACAACAACAAAATATAATGGAAACTATACCAACAACATAAATGACATATAAAATATGACTTGATTATGTCTGAAATTAAAGCATTCAATATACTTGCATAAGAGATACAACTTACATGAAAAAATATCCAAATACTTGAAGTAAATATGATAAGAAAATTGCGTGGACCAATGCCAAATGTAATGAAAATGCTACTAGATACTGTGTATCACAAGTTGTTGCTGAAAAGTGGAGTCTTGCAAGTGTGTTTCCTATAAATTTTAGAGGTTGATTAATTGTTAAGTGATTATTGAGTGCTGAGCAAGATTATTATGAATGTGCTTGTGAAAGTACAATACAAGAAAATAAAACTTAATCTAAAATGTGGCCTTTTAAGAGGCTATCCCTCATCATGTAAATTTGCAGAGAGCTTGCTGAAGCCCAAATGGCTTCACCAACAAAATCAATAAAGGTGTTGGAGGTCCAAAACAGGGGGGAACAAGACCGATTTATCTTGTCTGACTTCACACACTCCCTTTATGCAATTTTCCAAACAAAGAAATAACTCCTTTTGAGATTGTCCTAATTAAATAATCCGAACTGACCAACCTCGATTCTGATGAGTTCCCTATCTCAAGCTAGGATCGTAAGGGTTCATAGCATAGACCGAGGAGCTGAGGGGAAAGGTTTATTGGCAAGAAACTGAAATGACATAAAAGTAAATATTTTTTTGATTACTAAGTCCACATTGTCCAACCCCTTTTTGACCTAAGCCTAACTAGGGGAGCCGAGGGGACTGGTTTATTTGCAAAAAATAAATTGTAAGAATGTAAAATGTTTGTATAATTACTAAGTCTACACTGTACAACTCCTTTTAGGACTAATCCTAATTAGGGGATATGAGAGGACTGGTTTATTTGCAAAAAATGAAAGTAGATTGCTGAAAAGAAATATAATCTAACAACTAGTTTTCTACTTTTCAAAAATAAAAAAGACTAACTTAGATTATTTTGTAGTGCTTATGATTGAATTTCCTTTTAGTTTATTCTTAATATGTGAGATTGAAGAACTTAAGAAAAATGAAACAACACAAAAAAATCACACCACAACACATGTCTCCCCTTAAGGGGAGAAAGGAAAGTGAGGCCTCCTTAGCCCACTTATTTTATTATTTTATTACAATGCCTTTTCTTTCTTTGGGAATCTTTTGATCCTTGTAACTCTGGATCACAAGTATTACAAATTTGTCTTGAAGAGGTTTATTCCTTAAGATGAAACTTGCTTTCGGGGGTCCCAAATGCTCTAACTTCACAAAAAATAGGCAAAATATCCCCTTGGATATCCAATGATCTGCAAAAAAAAAACAACAAACAATCCCAAAAGATGCCCAAAATCACTTTGGACAATATTAAGAGATGAATCAAAACTTATAGAAAAAATTAGATAAAATTCAAATGAAACTGACAACCTAGAATCCTAGAACTTAGACTTTTTTTGGGATTTTTAAAAGACTTTTTGGACAGACAAGAAAATCACTTTGATTTGCCAAATATTCAAATGAAGAAGCTCTTGAAAGTAAACCTTTATATAACTTAAAAAAATTTAGACAAGCTAAGAAATGACTTCTTTCTTTAGATCTAGTTTTTTTTTTTGAAATTAGAGCTTTCCCTAGATATAGATACTTTGCATGAAAATGAAGTAAGTCCAAAATGTTGAATTTAAACTTGGATATAATTACATGCATATAAAGTAACCAAGAAACAATTGTGAAAGAATTGAGAGAGAAAGAGAGAGAAAGAACTTTCTCTCAAGTCTTGAATCCTTGGGCAATGGGGTTCTTTGATGAAAGAAGGAGGGGTTCCTTGTTTGTCAATGCTTTGGAAAAAATGATGGATGATATCCAATCCAACACCTCACCAAATAAGCAACCTTCAAGTAGACTCATTCAATTATGCAAACACTCCGTTAAAGGAAGGTATTCCCTACACAATAAAACTCATACCAACATATTAGTTCATGTGAAAAACATGTAAGTTTAGAGAATAATAAGATCTAAAAGCAAGTAAACTAATTACATCTTACCCTACTATGTGACAACACATTTTCCAAGGCCTTAAGAGGAGTAGATATGAAAAACAAAAATTTAACCAATACATATTACCTCAATGCATCATAGAATAAGTAAACTTCCACACCATGAGCACCAAAATCAATTGACCTCCAAAGTATTTTATTCAATATTGAGAAAGAGTATTAAAAATTGTATATAAAAACACAGGTTCCTTTCCTTAGCTCTAATTGTCGAATAAGGGAGGGGTCGACCTCACTTTATAGCATCCTAGGTAAGAATCCCAATGTGAAGGGTGCCAATCCCAATGTGAGACAACCCACTTGGATGAAATGATGAGTGCCACATCTTCAATTAGGTGAGATAACTCACCAAAAATCAATATATGGGGAGAGAAGGGGTCGCCACCTCTCATGGTTTGGTATCCACCCCTCTTGGGATCATCACCCTCAACCAAAATGCGCCATCTAGCTAGGTATGTTCGCCTTGCTTATTTGGATCTCCATCAAGTGGAGAGAACTCCCCACTTGAGTCACTCTAACTCACCTTCAACTACCACTAAGTCATAGTGAAGTGAGAGAG
>JASDQU010371705.1:17507-32350 GCA_032191745.1 Picea mariana
TGTGCCCTAGTAAGTGGTCTTCCTTGGGAATGGGTTTGCTACTAGGAACTCCCTTGAAGAGCCATCATACCATTCCCGACCATACTTACCACTTTTCATCACTTAAACCCATCGTTTACTTATCTCTTTGGATTTTAGGGTGTATTGACCCAAGAAGGGGTTGTCCCTCATTCTATGGGAAGAAGGGGCTAAAGGCCCAAAGGGATTGTTGTTGGGTAAAATATAAAAGCCTATATATAAACCTTTCAGATGCTTCGACCAGAGATCCCCCAAGAAAGCAATGACACGCTTATTTGTAAGAAAAAGGGGACCCACAAGAATAAAATGATAGAATGCTTAGGGGGTTAGTTGGAGGATAGGAGGTCTCATCACAAGCCAACCTATCATGATCATAGGTATCTAGTGGTATGACATTACCATCATATGGCCAGCAAGCCAGGGTAGTGTCTCTCAGTTGTGCAACTGAGGGAAAGGGGGTCTCATCACGAGCAAAATTTCTCATTTCCACAAGGTATTTGTGAGTGACACTGTCATTATCTGGACACCACACGATAACAATGGCCTTCAACTCATCCTTAAAACATGAAATAAACAAAGAATGGAAAAATGACGGGCTTGGAAAAATTGCATTGCAAACGAAGGTGCAACATACCCTCTACAAAGGCACCCATGAATGAGACATTGCAACCCCTTGTATGTCATGAACCCCAGTCCCACTGAGTCTTGATCCTTAACCACTTCATCCACTTTACATGCCTTAGAGAGGGATCTCTTGGAAACACTCCTTGATCTAAGGAAATATCTACCCAATAGGACACCTCATCAACCCTCCCATATCCAAGCTTGGCAAGTCGCATAATGTCTTTGAGCACTTGATTGTTTGATAGGATAATATTTGATGCACATGCTTAGGTGGCTCATTTATTGACTTGATTTACTTATTATGATATTTTGACTTGAGATCCTTGAAGGGCATGTTTATTTTTCTTTGCGGGACCTAGTTGGTGGACAGTTTTGGAGGAACAAGCCTACCTTGGGCTTCCATGGGGCTTGAATCCCATAAGTGGATGCCAAGGGCCCACATGCTAGATGAGAGAGACATACCTTCAGAGACCTAGAAGACATTGTGGATGACATAACCTAGCCCTCACATGCCAAATGTTTTTCCTAGGAGAGGCAAAACGTCACCTTTGGAGGCATGACTTCACCTAGGAGTGCTAGGGTTTGGTGGTGAGGTTATCATTCATTGGCACAAGGAATTTTTTAGGAGACTTAGGCTTTGAACATCAAGAAAATGAATTGGATGATTGACATGTGGCTTTGGGAAGCCTAACTACACTCCTCCTACACCAACGACTTGCTCCTAGTGTCAAAACGTCCCCTAAAGGGGTGACGTCACCTTAAATTAGCGTTTCTTTTTTAGTAAAAGTAAATTTTAAGTGAATTGCTTAATAATATTTTGTATAAGGGGCAATATTAGGTTTGTTGACCCCTAGTCTTGTGTTTTACCCTAAAATTATGTGGACAAACTATTTTGGAGACATTTTGTATAAATATAGATCATAATATCTCATTTCATAACATAACTCTCCCATCTTGGAGAGGTACTTGAACTGAAATTTTCACTATCTTTAGCTATTTCTCTGCTTTTCTCTTGTGTATGGCTATTTTCTTGGTTATTTGGTTGATGGAAGTGATGTGCTAGCCTTGGAAGGCTCTTCTTTGCTATTGTGGTGGTTTATCTTAGCATTTTCCTTGAATTGGTAAGGTTATTTTGCATTGTATTATCATTTTGTTTCAAGACAACGTTATTTTTCTAGAGCTAGGTGGGAAGTATAAGGGCATACACCCCCACCTTATCCTCCATCACTTTATTCTTAAATTTTATTGGTTTAATAAGTGTTTGCTAAGAGAAGTATAAGTGCATACACCCTCTTAGCCTAAACCCTAGCTAGGGATACTTGCCTTGGGGAGTAAGAGGATTTACACCCCCAAGGAGATAGTACCTTTAGATATTTATTTTCTTGACTCCATTAACTTAATCATTAAAATCACTGGTCATCACTTGTTGCATTGGAAATATAAAATTGTTGCTTTGGGAAACGTGAAATTTCGTGATTTTGAAGTTGTTCTTAGTGGAATCAAAACTATGCTATAAATGCTCGCTTTAGCCACTAGGGCGTTTCATTTCCCCAAGTATTTCTTGTCGTTGTTACAAATTTAACCTACCCATTAGGGATGCAAAAATCCCTAACCAAACTCTTCAATAACTCCTAATTTAACCATTGAAAATTGCCTAAAATCTGCCCACATAATCTACTAAGTACAACACATATTTTGGCAAGTTTTGAGCAAGTTTTAGTGGTTAAATATCTTGTTGTAATAAAAAGTTTTTTACAGCCATAAGGCTAATAAATATAGCTGCAGTTATATTTTTATGGCAGCCTTGTTTTTTTGTGCTAAAGTCTTGTTCTATCATTGCTAAGCTAAACTAGTTTTTACTAGCTTGTCTCGTGCTTATTCAATTGGACTTTTAGCACTTATTTTGCAGCCCTTATTATATTTTAAGTGTTGATATATATCATTGATTATTGATGCAATTAGGGACAACAATCTTAACTTGCTTGTCCACCTAACATTACTATATGCAAGTGTGGCTCTTCTTGTGTCTCAGGCAAGTACAAACACCCTTTGTAGGCATCCAAAGACTTGGCAACCTTAAACCACCTAGAGATGAGTCATAGAAGCCATATTTCCTCTTCCATCACTGACCATTAAGGGGGTACTTCTCTTCTTTCACTTCTATCCATCTGAATTGCCCCTAGGGTCACCGTGATCACCTCCCTAGAGTGACCTAGTCACCCTCGAAGTGCGAGAAATATATCGAGGTGACTTTGGGTATAGTGTCCCTTAGTTGTTGCCATTTTGGTGGTTGGGTTGGGATTTTCCCAACCTACAACTTGTGTGGTAACACATCATTAGTCGAGAACCACTTGCAACCAACTAAGTGTTCCTTCTCTTTAACCTATTACAATTTTTCACATGTGATTTGTTTAGAATGCTTCACCCACATGTCCAATAGAATAGGCTGAGCCAATTGCTTCATCGATAACAACTGTGTCTTGTCTTGGTTGTAGTAAATGCACAACCATTGTCTAGTTCGTTTCTCAGGCTGTCTAATCTCTGCAACCCATTTCCCCCAACTGTATTGATGAACACCTTTGTATTGGAACTTGATGTTGTCTAGCCGTCCTTTATGCTTATACTTGTGCTGTTGAAGGGCAGTATAGTTGGGGGACTTTCGTGTCCACCTTTCTCCAGGGAAACCATTGAACACCGCCCTTCTCGATTTTTGTTTTTCATATTTCTTGATTGTCTGAAACAATAAATCGACTTATTATTCCTCCACCCTGCCTTTCCTTTGGATGCATTTAAACTCTGAGCCAAGGATAGATGCTTCCTTCCTCCTTTTGAACCATGGCTGCTTTATATTTATTTTTTTAAATATTTTGTTGGCTTGATTCATTTGAGGACGATTGTTAAGGGGGAGATTGGATGTAGGGAGCTATCAACACAAAGTATTATGTTGTAGATCGCTCATCCCTACATCCAAGAGAATTTTTTGTTGAATTTTGGCACGTGAATCTATGCAGTATTATGTAGTACTCTATGAAACAATGATTCCATTAGGTCAATGCTTGAAGTTATCCATAATTCAACCATACCAACTATCCATAATTCAACCATTGGTATGGGAATTTTATATTTATTTTTATCTACATGTTTCTATTGGTAGGGAAGTTTTGTCATTCTACATTATTGTTTAATTTTCAACTAGCATAATAAATGCTTTTACGGGTAGAATGGACTCATACATCTAAATTTAAAGGTCCATTTACGATGTAGAACGATCATTTCATGTGTTATAAACAAGTTCAAAAGGAAAGTTCCCACTAGTTAAGTAAACAACCATTCATTTGAAAACACATAAAAATTCAAATGGTGTGAAGACTTCTTTCTTTTCAAGTGAATAATCATATTTCTAAAATTCACATGATTGGAAGGTATTATCTAATGAAGCTTACAACTTATGCCATTTTGACCGTGTTACCAATGTACTTTTAATACATGTGAGAGTAGACTCGGGCCTCTATTGTTGTAGAGTACTTGTGTATAAAAAAGATGACCACAAGTACGAATGTGTCATACAATTTCGACGAAAACTTTTTACCTAGCAAACCACCTTCTACGATTTCATTAAAACAAATTCTCTATAGCTAATGAAACATTTTGATTACAATCAATCGTTCATTATAATATTAGATATTAACTCTATGTGATATAATAATAAGGTTTGATTATGGGCAATCATTTGTTATAATATTAGATGTTAACTCTATATAATATAATAATAAGATCGACATAATATAATGTGATAAGTTCGATATTTTGTATTTTTTTTATAATTTTAATCTCATATAGATTATTTATCGATAAACTTGTTGCATTCTATTTATGTGGAAAAAAAATCATCCCCATACTTAAACAAAATATGTGATGTTTCCAAAATATTTATTTATTTCCAATGTTTAACAAGTTTAGTGGTTTCCCATCTCTAGTTTTTAGTTCGTCCGTTGTGATTTACTGAAACAAATTTTATGTTCTTCAAAAACTTTCTAATTATATGTAGAATTAGATTTACAAAACTCACATTTATTTGTAACGATGGAAACAAATTTTATGCGCTTCAAAACCTTTCTAATTACATGTAGAATTAGATTTACAAAACTCACATTTATTTGCAACGATGGAGTAGAATTTATTTACCAAGTTAAACATTATGATAAAGAAAAGTGATTTTGCCCACTATATAGTGATTTTTTTTTTTTTTTGACGAAAACGGTTATAGATTATATTAAGGAGGTGGACTGGCCACGGATTCAATTACAAAATGGCCTCGAATTTCTTCGGGCCTGTCTTTCTGAAACCAATCTACTTCTATAGCTATAGACTTGTGTACTATTCTAGATCCTATACGCCTTCTTACAATACTAGATTATTTTCAGCAATGGCTACTATACAAAATGCCAAGTTGCTGGTCAGAACCTGCTGACAGACTACTAAAAGAGAAGAATTAATTCTTGGGATCTTGAGTTCAGTCACTATTCAGCTGAGCCATCTTGGCTTCCAGCTGATCTATTCTTTCTTCAAACTCTTGCTGAGGATTTTTTAGCTCCTTATGCAGCTTGTCCAATTCCTCTGAAAATCCAATTTTGGTGGTGATGATATCTAGCTCAAGTTGCTCCATTCCTCAGCCAGCTTCTGTGTCTAGGTTCTCCAAGAAATCCAGTTGATGCTGGAGCAGCTACTTCAGGTTTTCCAAAGCCTTATCCATCTCTTTTAATCTCTCCTCCGTGCTCGGCTTGCCTGTCGATGAGGAAGCCATTTCCAATCGCTCCTTCCTCTGCTCGCGTCGTGCCCTGCTCTGATGGCTGCTGCGTGCGCTCGCCATTTCTAAATGGCTTGCAGAACTCGACTTGAGGATGGAATGAGAGGGGAGAGGTTGCCCTTTAATGCCTCTCCGCGGCTTCACATCATTTCACCCAGATTTGCAGAATTTGTGGGGGGAGGGCGCGCGGATCTCTTGTTCCCCCCATATCTGAGGCGCCCTTCCTCATGGTACTAAGAAAATCCTTACGACCAACCAAAAATATGTCCCATACTGGTCTTACAAATTCACCTGAGTGCCAATCTACTGCCACAGCTTGCATTTGAGTGAATGAGAGGGCACAGATCTTGATTCAAGGAAGCTCCACGCTTTCTATCACTTAATTTACTGTCAAAACCCCTGCCTCCAGCAACGCGCCTCTATTGGCTTCCTTATCAGCCTCCCCATTGAGATTCCTTAGCACATGATAAAATTTATAAGCTTTAAAATGCCTTAGAAGGAGGCGGATCTTGTCAAGAAGGTTATTTAGAGTGATGTTTTGGGTCTTGGAGTGATTGTTTATAGCCTGTATAATTATTCTGGAGTCACCTATTATTGTCAAATCTTGGATTCTGAGTTTGTTTACTTGACGTAGCCCCTGCCACAGAGCCAAGGCCTCAGCTCTGTTGTTGGACTCTATTCCTAGGCCCATAGCGTAGCGCATTGCCGTAGCCTCTGTGAGATTTTCAATTATCCCCCCTCCCCTAGCCTGGCCTGGGTTTCCTTTCGAGGCCCCGTCAAAAAAGAGAATCGGAGTGTTTATTGTGCTTTTCCAATTGGCAAAATCCTTCTCGCTCTTCCTAATCTCCCAATCTTCTTTGATTGGACCACTTGCTTTTCAAGCCTCGAGATCTTGTAACTTGAATTGGCTTAGCCAACGCTCCTCTGCTTCATCCAGCTCATGATTTTTGATTGTAGTGCAGAGATCAGGAGCTGATTCACCTAGGAGAGCTTGAATTTTGGTGATGACTATGGCTGCACTTCTTTGGCTTTCTCTGAAAATTTTGTGGTTCCTTTCTAGCCAAAGGTTCCACAGGATAAACTTTGGGAGCATTCCCCACAACAAGAAAGCTTGGGTTCTCCCCTTGACAGCGAAAGGATAAAAGGAGTTACAGTGGAGAAGGAGACTTATTATATTCAGAGGAAGATTGAGTGCAAATTGGGGGCCTGTTGCCATCATCCAGACTTCTTTTGAAAATCCGCAGTTTAAAAGAAGATGGTCTGTAGTTTCATCCGCATGTAGATAGAGGGGACACCTGAAAGGTCCTTCCCATCCTCGTCTTCTGAGGTTCTCCCCTGTTTGGATGCTCTTATGCGCCAGGGTCCAAATGAAGAGGTCAATTTTAGGGAGGGAGTTGGGCTGTCAGATTGCTTTCCAGAGTGTCGGATTAGGCATAGCAGTGGGGACACTGTTGAAGAGTTGGTAGCCTTCTGTCGTGATATAAGCCCGTGCGTTCCTTCCCCATCCTCTTTCATCTTTGCCTTTCTTTTTTAGGGGGGCCTTCCCTTGAAGACATCTCTTGAGGGCATTCCAGTGACTGTCTAGAGCAGCTGGTCTATTTGGCACTCCCCACCCTTGCCAGTACTGAAGTCTGTCTACCCCCCAGATTGAGATGTCTGAAAGCGTTACAATATTTTGACTATCCATCCAGTTTTTGAGGCACAATAGGTCCTATTGCTTCTCTAAAGGAGGGTCTCCCATTATTGAGTCTGTCCATATTCTGATTTTCTTACCACTTTTTGGAACCCAGGTAAGATGAGGGATAAAATTAGGAATCGCCTTTTTGCAGAGCACAAAGATAGGGGAGCTTTTCGTTTCTTTGCAAGGGAACTCTAAGCTTCTATCCCGTGGCCCTCGAAAGTATTTCCTCCAAAGCGCGAGTTTACTCCAAGAAGGTTTGCCAGTGACCATCTTCCAGAGCAGCTTTGCCCCCAAAGCTAGATTTTGAACTCTGGTTTTTTTAAAGTTGAGTCCCCCTTCCAAGAACGGCTTTGAAGTTTTCTCCCAGCCTATCAAGTGCAGCTTCCTTCTTGCCTGCCTGCCTCCTTCCCACAAGAAGCGTCTTTGGAGAGATTTGATTCTATGGATGACTGTGGCAGGGGCTAACAGCAGCGAGCTTTGGTAGATTGGGATGCTAGACACCACAGACTTTATCAGAACTGCCTTTCCTGCTAAATTCAACCAATTCGCCCCCCAAGAGGAAAATTTGTTCTTTAGCTTTTCTACAAGATGGTTCCAATGAGAGGTTCTAGGGGCAATTTTAAAAATAGGGATTCCCAGATATTTAAAGGCCTCCCAATTAGTGTGCCCTTCCATCCCTAGAAATCTTGTTATTCCCAGCATTTCATTTGGAGTGATATTCCATCCGTAGATGTTACTCTTGGCCTGGCTTATTTCGCTTCCGGAGGCTGCTGCATAAGCATCCAATTCTTCCTTAAACTTTTTTGCTATTATCGGACTTCCTCCTCCCAATAGCAGTGTATCGTCCGCGAATTGTGCATGGTTTATGTCTTTCACCCCTTGCACGATTCTTAATCCCTGGAGGTTTTTGTGAACTTGGGAGTTTCCCAGCTGGTAGCTTAGGACTAATGCTTGAATTGCATAGAGCAGGGGCGAGGGGGGGCACCCTTTCCTTAAGCCCCTGGAGGCTTTGAAGAAGTTCGTTACCTTTCCATTCACCAACAGGGCTATCCATGGTGATCCAATGCAGGCTTTTATCCAATTTACAAATTTTGAGTCAAAACCAAACTTCCTCATGACTTCAAATAAAAATTCATGTCTGACTCTATCGAATGCATTAGCGAGGTCCAGTTTAATAACCATACCTTTGTCTTTCCTTCGGACACTGGAGTGGATGGCCTCTTGAACCAGGATGATATTATCGGCAATATGCCTTCCTTTGACAAAGCCGCCTTGGTTTTCAGGAACGATGAGGGGGAGGAGTGCCTTGAGACGGTTAGCTATAACTTTGGTGAGGATCTTATAGCTTGTGTTGCATAGAGAGATTGGTCTGAATCGATTGAAGGAGAGTGCTCCTTTTTCTTTCGGGATGAGTGCTAGAAAGGATGAATTGGTGCTTCCTCCTAGCTTGCTGCTCTGCTATGATTTCTTGATCATTTTGGTTAAATCCTTTTTTATTATATTCCATCACTGCTGATAGAATCTGGCAGTAAACCCATCCGGTCCCGAGGCCTTGTCTGGGTGCATCTGGTCAAGGGCCTCCTTTATCTCTTGCTACGAAACCTCCCTTGTCAACTTACTATTGGTGTCCTCATTTATTAGCCGTGGGATAACAGTGAGAGGGTACCTCTACTGGTCCGTTTCTGTTCCTTTTGGTTCTATATAGAGCGCCTCGAATGCTTCATAGGCTGCTTGTCTTATGCCCTCTGGATCTGCAATTGTTTTATTCTGGACTTAAACTTCTCTAACTGCCTTGTATTGTTTCCTCGCTTCCGCTTGCTTATGGAAATAGCCTGTGTTCCGATCACCCTCTTTCAGCCATAAACTTCGTGATTTTTGCCTCCAATAATCTTCCTCCACTCTGCAAGCTTTGTGCCATTGCCTCTGAAGGTTGTCCTCCTGTTGCAAGACTTTTGGCACGATCTCCTGCTGTTCCATCTCCAACTGATGGGTCTCGAGCTGGGCTTAGGCTGCTATACACACAGCTATTGGGCTTGGCTGGCTCTTTGCCCAAAGCTTCAGGGCTCTTTTTAGTCTTCTAATTTTTTCCTCCCACACATAAAATGCAGAGCCTTGTACAGTGTTGGCCCAAACTTTCGAGACTAGATCCATGAAGTCCTTGTCTTGTATCCAAAATGGGCTGAATCTGAAAGGGATGGGCCCTCTGACTTGATCTTTGTTAATTTCTAGTCGAATTGGCTTGTGATCAGAAATACTGTGGGGCAGAATTTCTGCTTTTGCTATAAGTCCTAGCAGTAGGAGGGAGCTTTGAACTAGAAATCTGTCCAGCCTGGCAGCTATGTGCCCAGGACCAATCCTCCTATTGGTCCACGTGTAAAGTCCCTTTGCCGGCTTGATGTCTAGAAGGTCCCAAGCTGAGGCTAAGTCCTCTACCCATTCTCTAGCTGGGTCTCGCACTATGGAGCCCCCTCTCTTTTCTTCCTGAGCTAAAGTTACATTTAAATCCCCACCCAGAATGATATTGTAGAGATTGTTTTGTTGGAGGTAGTCCTATAGGGACTCCCAACAATGTTTTTTTTTCCCCAAATGTTGCGGAACATAGACGTTAAAGACACTTACCTGGTAACCCAAGTCTTTATGAAGGAATTTAGTATGAATCCAATGCATGCATGTGTCAGAGCTGAGCAAGTCTATTTTGGAGGCGTTCCACAGTGTGCAGAGTCCTCCTGAGACGCCTCTGGCGTTTCCAGCTACTCCGAGGCTTCCTTTCCAAACATTCAACAAAGTTTTAAGAGCATCTTGCTGGCTCATTTTGGTCTCCTGGAGCAACAGGATGTTTGCTTTCGAAGCTTTGATTATATTCTTGAGTGATTCTTCCTTCCTTTTTTTGCCCATTCCTCTACAGTTCCAGGAGATTATGATCATTATAAACCTTGAGGGGAAGGATGGCCTCCTTGGGAGGCCTTGGCTTGCTTCCTTGTTTGACGAACGCTAATCAGCTGCTTGATGGTGGGTTGTGATCCGTTGAGGACATCTTTGTAGGTTTCCTGATCCCTCTCGGCTTTTTTTTTTCCTGCCCCTTCCTATTTTCTTTGGGGTGACCCAAACTTCGTTTGCCTCATCTGAGTCGCTGCCTATGGAGATCTCCCCTTCCTCTATGTTCTGAGTGCCTTCCAGTCTATGGGGGGAGTTATTTTGCACTCCTTCTTCTTCTGCTGGCTGGTTTCCTTTGCCTTCGGAGTTATGGTCTCCTTTTTCTCCCTCTTGCGCGTCTTTACTTGGAACTGGTTCTCCTTCGTCCATTCCATTAGCCAGGATGCTGAAGCTATTCTCTGTTTCCTTGGTCCCTGAAGATCTCGCGTTCGGTGGGACTGTCTGTTCATTTCTTTGTCCCTTCGGTTTAGATTTCCCCTTCCGGGCCAGTTGCCAGCCTTCTTCCCCTTCTTTCTCTGTGGGGGGTTTCTTTGGGCAATTTCTTTGAAAGTGGCCATATTCATGACAACCTCTACACTTGAACGGGAGCTGTTCGTAATCCAGCTTTTGGAAGTGGTGCCAATCACCAACTTTTAGTTTTATTGCTTTCGGTAGACCTACCTCCAGATCCACCTCCACACAGATCTGCGCACAGGAATACTGGTCTCTTGGCTCTACTCGGTCAATGTAGCACCCTAGACCGTTCCCTATTGCCTGAAGCGAGGTGGGATTCCAGTAGTGAATCGGCAGGTTAGGGAGTCTCACCCAGACTGGAACATCCTTGGGGACTTCTGAAGCAAGATCAAAGCTCGGGGTCCATCAGTTTAAGTAGAGTCCTTGGGTGCCCATGAAGTACGGGTCGTTTCTGAAGATCAGATCTCTATCCTCCTGAGAGATAAATTTGAAAATGAAGTATCCTCACCCGACCGCATAACAAGTAACATTATTTGTGATCAGAGGCCTCCAGTTTCGCTGTATCCAATTGTCTGTGGATCTGGTTGAGGGCCAAAGGCCCATGAACTGACCAACAAGTCCGTGTTCAGAGAGGGAAAGAGCTACTTTCATTGGAAGTTCGGGCGGCAGATCGATCTCTGGAATAGCGTCTAACTTCTTGACAAAACTCGGGGGCGCAACAGAGGTCGGCTTCTTGCTGAAAGCTGCAACCAGCTTCCGAAAGGAGGTGGAGGGGGAAGGAGGGGGCGGCGGCTCCCCTCCTTGAGCTGCCATGGCGGCGCACAAGAAAACCCTAGGTTTTACCAGGGCACGTGGTCAAGGCGTGCGGGACGGAACTTGGCCAAGGAAATTACTATATAGTGATTTAGTACAAATATGGGAACAAGAATATAATTGTTCATATAATATTATGTATTTTCACAAATAATATTTTAATTTGTTATGTGATATAATTTATTTTGATAAATGACACATAATTTATTTTGAATTATGACACATAACTTCCTCGATTAAAATTATGATTACCAAGAATATAATTGTTCATATAATATTATGTATTTTCACAAATAATATTTTAATTTGTTATGTGATATAATTTATTTTGGTAAACGACACATAATTTATTTTGAATTATGACACATAACTTCCTCGATTAAAATTATGATGTAATCATTTGTTAGTACAATTAAGAATTAATTTTAAATTACTTTGTCTTTTTTATATATTTAATATAATTATAAAAAAAATCAAGATTTTTAAAATTATTGGATTTTTTTCCTTTATCATGTTTTACATGTTTATATATAATATGAATTGAATTTATGGATTTGCTTTTTTCTATTTTGAATATCTTCTCGTTTTTGTGTAACATTGTGTTTTAGTCTAGTGGTAGTTGAGTTTTGTAATGCTTTGGTGGTGTTCATGTTCCTTCATATGGGTAGTGTAGTGTAGGAGTCACAATCATAACAATAGTGTCCTCCATATAACATTGTATGTTGTGAGGAGATGTTATGTATTTGTACTTGGATTCTCCATTTGTATTTAGAATGTGGGAAATTCTATCCTTTGTGTGATTAGAGGTTTTCGAGTGGAGTGAGAGTTGAATGATTGTTGGAACGGTATAGTGCAAATAATTGTGAAACATAAGTAAAGGTAAACTTGGGCCAATAATAAAGTCCATTAACATTTTCCTATTCAACATCCTAAAAGGATAAGGTTTCACTTCAGACACTAATAGATGTTACATGAGTAAATTTGAATAGTAAGAAAATAAAAAAAAGTAATATCATATTATCACCATATATTCATTATACATTTAGATAAACACACATTTAGATAAACACACATAACATAGAAAATTTTAAAGGGGAATCCATTACACAATCCTTTTTATTCAGTCCATAAGATAAATACATACATGACTATTTATAACTCCATAAATTGTCAAGGGATTTAAACCCTGATCTCTGCTTCCTCCATACAATCTCTAATATTAATATTTCAAGACAAGACTCAATTAATCAACTATCCAACCCTCACCCTATCATTACATTCCTTTATATACACTTTAGATCAATAACAACTAGTTACGATCTAGTTACAATCTCCTACAACACAACTTTCCAATACACATATAAGCAGGTGCATTAATTCTAATTATATTCATAACTTTTGGCATGCAAATTAAAATAGGGTATGCAACACACAACTAGCCACGCTGGCTAAACTCTACATGCAAAGAAAAACTAGGCATGTAAAGACTAACTCCACGCAATGTCTTCAAAATCAACAGGCCAAACACTATGATTGTCTCATCACCGAGATAACATAGCTTATCCCTACAAAATAAAACCCATTGAAGGAAGATCTTGCTTAACTTGATCAATGAACTTGTTGAAGCCTTGGGTTAGATTGTCATAGGAAGTCATCAAATACTCTATTTCTTTATGAAGTTGAGTACTTGATTCTAGAGTTGCTTTCCCCTTTTCTTCTCAATCTCTAAAATCATTTTCTAGATCTATGGCAATGCAAACATTTATGAATATTTGGAAAAAACATTCACTTAGGGGAACAGGAAGAAGAACAACACTAACAGATGAGCCTCACTATAAAATAAAATAAAATGGATAAGTGTAGTGATGATTGGGTGCCCATGACAGCTCAACTCAAAATACTACGAGAATGATCCTATAAGAGAATAGGGTTGGATGGACCTTGCTTAGTACATGAGATTTGTCTTCCAACAATGCACTGTCAGTGTAACCATTGGAAGGAATTGAAGGATAGTCTGACTTAATCTAAAGTAGGTAAAACAAGTTCCATAACATATTTTATGCTTTCTTCTTTATTTAAAAAATGTATTTTTCATATAAGATTTTATATTATTGCATCAATATGTAGATTTTAGGAGTGAGAAATCTCTAGGCCTTATCATGCATAAGTTTGTGCAACTCTTTCTTGTAAAGGAGGTGCTAAGCTCTACTTGTTTTCCCTTATATTTAATCTCGTTATGAAACCTAAATTTGCATTTTTTTTTATCTTCTACCATTGTTAATTTAAGGTCTCTGGGCTTTCTTTCGTGCAAATTCAAGTAGTATCATTGGAAGATATTGCCAGGTCGTTGTTAAGCAAATAAAAAGAATCAACAAAGTTAAAATGTAAAATATCAGTGCTCTCTTATTCTATATTATTTCTTATAACTTTTCAAAATGATCAAACCCAATTATTTTACTCCATTCCCCATCTCATTTCTATTTCCAGATTAATGTGATTATATAACATTGCAAACATCCTCTCATAATAGAATATCATAGAAAAAGGTAAATAATTTCTTCACACAAGATGTTCTCTGAAGAAAATATCATCAAGTGGTGACACATCTCTAATATTCAATCTTATTTATTTAATAGACTCATACTATGGATAATTGGAAGCCTACTTTCAAGTGGTTGGGAGTTAAAGACAATCCAAAATCAAGTGCTTAGTAGTCAAAGACAACCCAAATTACATTATCGGTACATTTCCATTTTGAAATTTAATATTCCACCTTGCTAATCATCATAAGAGATAAGGATTTTATTATTTTGGTATTTTAATATCTCTTAGAAAATGGAGACAAGGAAAAGATAGTTCAAAACTATGCTCTCGACAAATTCAAACACAATGACTATCCCCAAAGAAAAGTGTGTATGTTCACTAAACAAGGATGGGTTCACATCTCACCTTCAAACGTTAAATAGCACCAAAGGCTCCTTCGCATGTAGCCTCTACGACCAAGGTGTACAAGCATAGCTAGGGCTGTGTACAATCCCAACCCAGTTTATTGACATAAAGGATCTATCATTCCCATGCTAGGCATGGGCACCTCAACCTCTAGGATATTGACGAGATGATTCTCGCAAAGGCTTGGAAAAGAAAGGCAATGGTTCTGTTTCCAGAAAGGACAAATCTTCTTCATGTTTAAAGCCTTCAAATTTAACCAAGTCAAGTTTTATGTTGAGAAACAAGTATTGGTCCATCAGTTTCTACTTTGGCATATTCTGCAAGTTCCATTTACAACAACAATTCTTAACTAGTATCTATCCTACTTAAGGTTTCAACCATGCAAACAGTCATCTCAACAAGCATCAAGACTAATATGGTCATATTAAGAGTTTAAAGTAACAAATTTATTTTCCCTATACTACCATAGTGAAACTAATAATTCATTTCTCTTTCGAAAATAAAAAAGAAAGATATTGTATTGATTAAAATTGTTTTATGGCAGCCATGGACCAAAAGTTCATG
>JASDQU010371705.1:32370-48867 GCA_032191745.1 Picea mariana
TCATCTCAACAAGCATCAAGACTAATATGGTCATATTAAGAGTTTAAAGTAACAAATTTATTTTCCCTATACTACCATAGTGAAACTAATAATTCATTTCTCTTTCGAAAATAAAAAAGAAAGATATTGTATTGATTAAAATTGTTTTATGGCAGCCATGGACCAAAAGTTCATGCATTGCATGAATTCGTGGAAGTCATGGTACTTGCAAGTGTTTATCTTTGCAATGGTGAACACAACTTCAACTTCTTCTCCAGTCCATTTTGGTCATGAGCCCAATGGCTCAATTATTGAAGTGAAATGAAAAGAAAACCATAACAATGACATTTTTTTAGGGGAATGGTTCATCTACAACCTTTCATCATCTGTCACAAACATATCTAAGGTTTCCATTTGTGCTCCCTTCATCGTCTATCAATTGTGTATCTAAGGATTCCATATGTCCTAGAATTAATGTCACTTGGTCAATGGGATTTTGGAACGTCATGCAAATTCTCCATGGACAAAAAATTATAACTTATTTGGCATGATTGGATCCCTATACTTGCTCAAGCTATGCATTGAAATGAGATAGTATGGGGAGGAATTAAGGAAAATTGCAAAGTAATAAGGCATGATCAATGAGTGTGGAGATTTGTAAGGCTTAAGCCATCCAATAAGTGTGTGGTGTGTGTGCGCATACAAATGCCTTTATCTATGCACGCTGCCAAATTTGGGCATGAAACAATATCAAGGAGAACTATAATGAGAACAATTAAAAACAACAAGGCTATACTATCAGGTTTTTATATTCAACAAAAGAAGTAAATAAAAAATACTACTAGGTACTCAAGTTGGAACACGATTTCAATTATACAAGGGTCCTTCATTGGTTGGTAAGGATGGGTAGTTTGAAGCCAGATTGAGATTACCCAAATTCATTTTGTTTTTATATAATCACAACATGTCATCATTATGAGACAAACAAAGTTTGTGCAAGACTCAAATTTTATTAATATCATTGTTTTTTTTAGTTAATTCTATTTTTCTGACAATCATGTTTTCTAGTTGCCTTTCATGCGTATGCACTGACTACTTATAACTATGACCAACTACACTTAACACTTTGTTGGGTGTCATCATCTTTGATTATGATACATTGTCATACAAATGGATGTTATATTTTTCATCGTTGATATATTGACACTACCTTGTCATACAAATGGATGTAATATTCTTCATCGATGACATGTTTTCAATACCTAACCTTTAATTAGTGAAATAGATTCGATCTTTGCTGTTTACATTGTGTAGGCATGTTGAAGTAGGGCTTCCTTAGATGGCTAATCACAAGAGATCACAAGGCTTCATCTTTTAACCATGGAAACCAAGATTTATTTTGGGGGAAAACCCTTTCACCTCTTTTCACCACTTATACTATGGTTTGCTTGTTTTTTCTTTAAGCTTAAGAGGAGTTAGGTAAATATAAAGGGAAGACTATGTTCGTTGAATATATGGACACTGTGGTTTGATTTATTTTTTTTAAGCTTAAGAGGAGTTACGTAACTATAAAGAGAAGGTTATGTCCATTGAATATATGGACTTTAAAAAGAGCACATAAAGAAGGTGAGTAATAACAATGCAACCCACTACAATTAAACAAYAATMAAACTTTTGCAACATATACACTMTGCCTTATGTTTGATGTTCCCTTCCCCTACTTCRGGGGTATGCTAGTAATATTACAGGAGGYGTTTCATGAAACTTTGTTAGAGAAGGGGTGCATAAACATGAAAAAAACAACACAAAAATATATTTTACATATTAAATTAGTGTACACATATGATACATATTTTCCATATTCTTAACAAAATTTGGAATTCCTTTCCTAGATTTCTCCCATGGAACATTTGGAAAGAAAAGAACAAAAGGATCTTCAAACAACAAGAGAAATCAACATGAACGATTTGGAAAATGTTCCAAACCAATGTATGGGAGTCGATTTGTGCAACACCTTCGTTAGAGGAGGCCTGGAAGCAATCTAGAGATGAAGCAATTATCTTTAAGAAATTCCAACTAGACCATTGGCCCCATTTTCCTGCTTGGATCATAAAGAGCATAAAATCGTTTCTTCAAGAGAAATGGGAAATCCCCTTAAAGCATCATTTCAAATTGAATTTTGATGGGGCATCCAAGGGTAATCCAAGACCCTCTGGAGCAGGAGGAGTGATCTAGGACCATGAAGGAAATATTAGAAGGATATTCTTAATTAGGTGGGAGAAACTCAAATAAAAGTGCGGAGATAACAAGGATGTTGAGACGTATGTAGTTAGCTTAGGAGATGGGATGCAAAAATATCATTGTGGAGGGAGACTCACAAATCCTTATAAATGATCTCAAAAGGATTATCAATGGAACCCATCCTGAAAAGGTGTCTTCCCATTGATGACTATTTACATACCTATGTTAAATAACAAAGCTTCTCGCCCAAATACTAGTGATCATTGCATTTAGGTAAGGAGGAAGGCTAATTCCCTTGCATATCACTTGGCCAATGAAGGGGTAACCCAAATTAGTACCTCAAAATTTTGGTACTAGAACGAGGGCATCCTCAAAAACTTAGAGAGTAATGTCAACTCCTGAACCATATCGATAACCTACCCCTTGATGGGGTGGTAGCAAGTGAGGCATTGACCTCACACGTGGTGAGGCAGGTCATCACTCTACAATATCATAACGTATAGGAGACATGTGTTGAGTTGTTGTTTCAACCGATGCAAAGGCATGGGGATGTGGGAGGACGGGTGGAGTACAAGATCCCCTACTCCAACAAGTGAATTGATTACTTCTGTGATGAAGACAGGGTGGGAGTATGGGAGTTAGGCTTGGAACTGGACAATTGACCTCCCTTATTATAGTGTTATGCTTCAAATGATGTTTGATGTCTTGGTGCTCTGGGTAAATTTTATGGAAACCATAATGAGGGAGGAGGGGGAGATCATGACTCCTAGTGGTGATGGTTTTATCAAGCAAAAAATGAATGCTTAGATGAGGACTCTTCTCTATGGGGCTGATTCGGGATCCTCAATAGGTGGGAACAACTTCCTTTGCAATATAGTTGTTCTTAGGCCCCTCCATTGGTTTTCTTGTTTGGATTTATTCTTGATTTTCAACTCTGTATGTGTGGTATATATGTGATTTTATGGGGTTCTTGGGTTCTTTTTGGTGGTTTCCCCTTTCGAAATTGAGTTGTGGCTTCAGTGGGGGCAGTCTTTCAAGCATAGGCATGGGTTTTTTTCTTTCAATAACAATTTTGGCTCACCCTGGCACTTTGAGGGTCTATCATTCTCCTAGACCAAGTTTTGTCTTTATTACAGCCTTGATTGTGTCTCCATCCCCTAAGGGGGGCCAACTTTAGTTACAAATATTTTTTTGTTTTCATTAGCACAAGGGGGGTGTTGATATTATGGTAGTTGTGTGAGGTATTAACCTCCATATGTAACCTTTGGCAAGAATAGAATATTTTGGAAGCAAGAGAAACCCTAAACAGATGTGTAAAAACCCTAGAAGACAAGTCGGCTTAGTAAAATAATTAATATGAAATTATTAACCTATAAAAGGACAATTCGAACCAGACAAGTGACAAGAACCACTATAAATAAAGGGCGCTCTGGCTCATTTGTACTCACTCTCTCAAGTATGGTGCAAGTTTGGAGCTATAGTTGCAAGGATGGAAGGTGGATCTTCTAGGGTGGTTCTTTGATCCAGGTGGATATCGGTGACCACCCACCTATTCCAACTGGCTCAAAACAGGGAAATTTACTATTTTTAGCAGTTTTTCAGTTCCTAAAATTTTGGGGCCATTTTGAGGGCCTAAATGAAATTTTTCAAGATAGATCACCTCAACGATAGCTAAAGGCTTTAATTTTTCCCCCAAAATGAATTTCCTCAATGATACCTTTCCAATGAGCTATCATGTGCTTCAAACGAAGATCGTATTCCAAAGTTACACCCCTAGGAAGTTGATACACCAAACTACCCAAAACAGGGTCCACAAAATTGTTGGCTTTTCATCTTCTGGGGTTAGGGTTTTGGATTTATTTATGTTAAAAAGACTTTGGAGCCTCATTATAACAATCATCTCCTTGCGAATGTGAGTAGCTGTCACATCTCTTCTCAGAGATAAGCTGCAACCATTCTAGCGAGTCTTTCACTCTGTATTTCTACAGTTTTGTACATTTCGCTCATTAATAGAAAGTGTGTTACACTGTATATTTGTGTCTCTTGTTATATATCTGATATATCTATGTTATATTATTGGATCTCTTGCAATATATCTGTATATTTATGTGTTATATCTCCACTCTCATTTTGTGCCGAAAATAATCCAATTCATTCTTGGTCTCTCTCTCTCTAGCGCTATCTAGCCTAAGATATGCACCCTACCTCTTAGTATCTCTTGGTCATATTCTTGGTGACATTCTTGATGATACTCTGATATTCTTGGTGATATTCTTGGTAAGTGCAACTACAACTGCAACTATTGCAGCTAGGTATTGTTCTTGTTCTGTGGCTTTGGGACTTTTTATCTGGTGAGCTATCTTTGGAGAAAGACACACTTTATTGGTTATATGTCGGTTCTAGTGTTGCTTCCATAATCATTATGTCTAGCAAAGGTTATGGTGCTCGGGGTGGTTGTGTGCCTATGGTTGGGTGACAATAGTGATATTGTCTATGGTAAAATGAGCACATCGAATATTTTAATAGGTTATGGGCCCACACCACCTTCAGGATAGTCTAACAGCTGGAAGGTAAAGTGGCAGTTCCTTGTTAAGCTCGTTGTGGCACCAATTGTAGCTGCAACTAGGGTTTCTGATCTTACAGCTACAACAAACCCTAACCTAACTTTATGGGCACTTCAAGTGAGACGTTTAGCATAATTCTTGGACATTCTAGTGTGCATTAGCCTAGCACACCTCTTGGTACTCTCAGCCAACAAAAACGTCAAGTTTGAGTTTTTGGGTCAAAGTCAAAGGTTGACTAGTCAAAGTCAAAGATTGAATTTTGGTCAAAATTGATTTTGTGGTCAAAGTTGAAATTTATGAGTTTATAGCTTTTTCTAATCATTGAACCTTTTTTATTCAGTTTCTAACCCCCTCTTGTTAAGATGGTGTCTAGTTTCAGATCAAAAGACAAGTTGAACGATGTTGCAAATTTCAAAGGTATGCACTTGTATATGCTTTTCAAGTTATATCATCTAGCAAAGCATGAGTGTGTTTGTAGGAAACTTAGAAAGAGAACTTGTTCAAGCAATGATTTTGGACTCAGTACATTCAGAGGAACAAGCAGTTGAGGCTCCAGGTTCCAGGTTTGATTGATCAAAATTTTTAAGTTTCAATTTGCACATACCAAGTTTGTTTCCATAGTACAAGTAAACACACAACAAAGAAAATGTTCGTCTGGGTATTAACCAAATACATCAATGATCCATTCAACTGTCGGTACAGGGACAAGTCTACTGGATCAGAATTAGAGTCTCTCATCTTCCTCATATCTGTCACCATGGGAGTTGCCATGGATTTGCAAACCATCATCCCAAACTTTTGAAAGATCTTTACAACATACTTCCCTTGCCCTGGGAAGATTTCACCATGCTTCTACCATACTTCTAGTCCTAAGTAATAATTCATGAAACCAAGATCCTTCATATCGAATTCAGAGGCTAAATCCTTTTTACACTGAATAATGAGAGGCTTTGGACCTGTCAAGAACAAATCATCAACATATTGTAGCAGGATCACAGGTGCATCATTCACAACCTTGTAATAAAGGTTTGGATCAACATTGCTCTTGGAAAATCCAAGCCTCGTCAAGTAACTGTCAATTCGTGCATACCAGGCTCTTGGAGCTTGCTTGAGTCCATGCAAGGCCTTCTTTGATTTCCATACATGGGTTTCTCTCGGGTGTACCTAAAAACCTTGAGGTTGTTCTATGTATACTTCTTCTTCAATTACTCCATTGAGAAAAGCAGTCTTTACATCCATCTGATGTAAACTCCAACCCATGGATGTTGCAAGAGATATGATGGCTCTAATAGAGGTGTATCTGGCAACTGGAGCAAACGTCTCATCATAGTCTTCTCCCTCCTTCTAGGAGAATCCTTTAGCCATGAATCTTACCTTGTATTTATCGATACTTATATCCACTGCATGATTTATCTTGTAAACCCATTTTGAAGTGACTACAGACTTTTCTTCAAGTCTAGGCACAATTTACCATACATCATTTCTCATGATGGATTGATATTCTTCCATCATAGCTTCCTTCCATTCTTTCTTCTTGACTGACACCAAAAGATCCTCAAGTGGTCAAAACTTGGCTTCTTTTTCTGGATAAAGATTCATCTGAAGTCATGTTCCTCAACATACGATGAAGAATTCTATTTTGAACATATACAACTGCCATCACTGCTTCTCCCCATATAAACATGAATAGATGTTGGTCATTCATCATTTCCTTAACAAATTCATCAATGGATCGGTTCTGTCTTTCTGCCACACCATTCTGTTGAGGATTATGTGGGACAATTAGCTCCCTCCTAATCACGGCTGATTTACAAAAGGCAACGAGCTCCTTGGAGGTATACTTTCCTTCATTATCGAACCTCAAGATCTTTATCTTTTGCTTAGTGAGGAGGTTGGCATTGGTCCACACACATCTAAGTGAACGATGTCCAAAACTCCTTTTGCTTTCCACGCTTCCTTAGAATTGGTACTTAGTGAGATCACCTGCCTCATCACTTGATGGGGTCATCTGCTCCATGTTTGCAACTGTCACTCTAGCTCCTTCTGAGAGTTATTTCCTGTGACTTGCTCGGAACAAGAACAACAAGAGCAAAAGTATTTCCAATAACATTTTCATAATAACATATCTATGGTAACAAGGATCATAGAATTACCAAGCTGACCTGCTCGGGAACAAGAAATATCTCCTAGAGGAGATGTTAGTTCATCAAACAAGTGCAATAAGCATCTATATCAATGCGACCAAGTATACCTAGCAGTAATAGAACCTTTCAAAGATTGTTGTCACAACTGTAGTGTAACACGTTGAGCCAGTTCCAGGTGGAACCTAGACATGAGCATTAGATAGTTGCAAAGCATATTTTGAGATATCTTTGTGGGACGCTAAACTATGGTTTGAGATATGCCTCAAACAATGATGTACAACTGCATGGATTTACTGATTTAGATTGGGCAGGGAGTGTAGATGATAGAAAGAGTACTTCTGGTATATGTTTCAGTTTGGGATCTGCTATGATATCATGGGCTATTAGGAAATAGAAGTCTGTTGCACTCAGTACTACAGAAGCAGAGTATATTGAAGCTTGTGATGCTTGTACGAAAGCAGTATGGCTCTGTAAGTTGGTTTCTGGACTATTTGACCAGGTGTTGGATTCGATTGTGATATATTGTGATAATCATAGTTGTGTGAAGCCTTCAGAGAACCCCGTGTTCCATGAAAAGTCGAAGCACATTGAGATCAAGTATTATTTTCTCTGTGATAAAGTCCAGAAGGAAGAAGTGATTCTCCAGTACATCTCCACCGATGAGCAGACAACTGATATTTTGACGAAGCCTCTGTCCAAGATAAAGTTTGCATACTTGAGGGACAAGTTGGGACTTGTGAAGATTGCTCCCTTGGTTGAAAGGGAGGAGATGACTTCCTCAGTTGGGAGGAAGTATTAATACATGGTATCATGGATAGTCAGTGCGCTAGTGGACATACATTCTCCCTGTGGAGAATGGTCTAGGTTGACATATTGTTGGTCTGTATCATGCTAGTACAACTTAGATATGATGTTTCAACATCATGCTAGTACAACTTAGATATGATACAGATTTCTTGAGATGCATCATGCCGGTACAACTTAGATATGATGCATTGGCATCATGCTAGCTTAGAGACGATGCTTATGCTTGAGACGCATCATGCTAGATATGATCATGCTAGTACAACTTAGATATGATGCAGAGCATCATGCTAGTACAACTTAGATATGATCATACAACTTAGAGATGATGCAGATGACTCACATCATGCTAGTACAACTTAGATACGATGCAGAGCATCATGCCAATACAACTTAGATATGATCATACAACTTAGAGATGATGCAGATGACTCACATCATGCTAGATATGATCATGCTAGTATAACTTAGATATGATGCAGAGCATCATGCTAGTACAACTTAGATATGATCATACAACTTAGAGATGATGCAAAGGCATTGATCTACATCATGCCAGTACAACTTAGATATGATGCATTCACATCATGCTAGCACGTCTTAGAGATGATGTAGATGGTACTCCCCATCATGCCAGTATGACTTATATAGGATGCATTCCCATCATGCTAGTACGACTTAGAGATGACACAATGGAGAGATTCAACATATGTTGGGACAATTATTCTTCAAAGACATATGTCTGGATTAGAAGAACGGTCCTTGTATCACTTTGTTGAGTGAGTGACTTATGTGAGACACTCTATTGAGTGCTCTAACTCTAGCACATGACTTATTCAACATCATGCCCGATTACTCAGATGGAGTATGGCCTCGAGAGATGATGTAGAAGATGATATGATTTAATGCCAGGAGATTGTTGTACTGCATGGTGATAGTTTATGTAGCTATTAGTTGCTTGAAGTGGAGACTGTGTGTCTCTAGACAATAGTTATGGGCTACTATGGTGGATTTGTTCCACTGGTAGTGATTGTGTGTCACTAGATAGTAGATGTGCACTACTAGGAGTGGTTGTGTACCACTGGATAATAGTTGTGTGTTGCTATGGATTGACATTGTTGTGATCTATTAGATGGCATTGCAGTAATTGTGTACTGCTACATGATTTCCATGGAGACTATCAATAGTGTTGAAAGTGTTTCCTAGGCTGGTGTGCCAACCAGTAGTGTTGGAGGTGATTGCCAGCTAGATGGATAGTGATGGTACTCGTGACTTGATCTGCGTGATCATGGGATAACCTGTGTGGCTGTGATGATGCTACCTATAGAATGGTCTACAAGACCATGTGAGCCTTTCCCATACCATGTGAAATGGATGGATGTGTTTGAGACCATTATAGTTAATACCTCCCTAGATAGGAGGGGGTGTTGATATTATGGTAGTTGTGGGAGGTATTAACCTCCATATGTAACCTTTGGCTAGAATAGAATATTCTGGAAGCAAGAGAAACCCTAAATAGATGTGTGTAAACCCTAAAAGACAAGTTGGCTCAGTAAAAGAATTAATATTAAAGTATTAGCCTCTAAAAGGACAAGTCGGCCCAGAAAAGTGACAAGAACCACTATAAATAGAGGGCACTCTAGCTCATTTGTACTCACTCACCTCACTCACTCTCTCAAGTATGGCGCAAGTCTGGAGTTGGAGCTGTAAGGATGGAAGGTGGATCTTCTGAAGTGGTTCTTGGTCTCTCTCTCTAGCTCTATCTAGCTTAAGATATGCACCCTACCTCTTAGTATCTCTTGGTGATATTATTGGTGACCTTCTTGATGATATTATGATATTCTTGGTGGTATTCTTGGTAAGTGCAACTGCAACTGCTGCAACTAAGTATTGTTCTTGTTTTGTGGTTTTGGGACTTTCTGTTTGGTTAGCTATCTTTGGAGAAAGATACACTCTATTGGTTCTAGTGTTGCTTCTAGAATCATTCTATATGACAAAGGCTATGGTGCTCGAGAGTGGTTGTGTTCCTATGGTTGGGTGACAATGGTGATATTTTCTATGGTAAAACGAGCACATCGAATATTTTAATAGGAGGTAGGGTCATTCTTCTTCTAGGTTCACCTTCTTCTCACCTTTGCTCCATTGAGATTATGATGGAAGACAGGGAAACTATAGGCATTTCAGAATCCAATGCATGTGGTGCTAGGAGGAGAGGCCCAACTAAGCCTCCTTTGACCAACTAATCCCCCTTTGACTAGGAGGACCAACATTTGGTCTCAACAGATAGGAGAAGAGAGAGTTGTGAACTAGGCTAGATAGTTGTTCAATAGTGGAACATCCCTTAAAACTCAACAAAGGATGGACGAGCTTATGAATTAGGTGTTACAGAAACCGTCACAAACTCCAGAGCATCGTATAAAGAAATAATTCCAAGAGTGGGTTTTAGACCTTGGACTCTCAAGATCTAGAGACAACAAAGTATTTCAAGAAATGGAATTCTAGTGGTTAGCAAAAACCCTCATTATGAATTCCATGGAGGATAAGAAGGACAAGTAGGTGGAATCCTTATATAGGATTAGACGATTGGAAGCAAAGTTAATTGTCCTACGTAGGGTGGATTTTGGGATCAGATTTAAGGTGACAGATTGGGATCCAACCAAGGATGAGGATGCAATCAAGGTGGTTGGAACTTTGATATCTACAGGAACTAGCTCAAACCCAATTATATTGGACGATGCACTTGGAGAAAACATAAAGGGAAAGGCTAAGGTGTATGAAAGTCCTAGCCAATCTGGCCCATCCAAAACATCTCATAGTTAAGCGTGCTACCATGCAATATTAGTTGAGTTATTTACTTGTTTGTCTTTTGCTTTTTCAGTCTTGGTTTGAACCTGGTTTATTACAGAGGTGTATGGATTTCGCCAAACAATAGAACTATGCTAGTTGATTGTTGTTCGAGGTCTAGTTTCCATTTTGGTAGGCCTCAGACAACCATGAATGTACCAATTCTTGTATGATATCAATATACAAGCATATTAGTTTACAAAAAAGAAAATACATCTTTTTCATCATAAATTATGAAAAACATTGTATTGTAATTTGATTGCTATTAAAAACATCTTATTACAATATAATTTCAAGTAAATTTAGTTAGTTTTTTTTTTTTGACTGGGGAAATCAACAACTGTCGGGCACAAACTTGTGTGACACATGGTCGTGTTATCTAACTGCTACCACTATAACCCTAGGCATGACAATGCGGCCCCTCACGTGACACACAAGGTAAATCGAGGGTTTCGAATGATGACTTCACATAACAGAGTGCCTTAACAATACACTCCATCACCGACTATTCTACACCCCGGGGCAAGTAAATTTAGTTGGTGTTTGAATGTTTTATGAATGATATTTTTTACCTATTTAAAATAATGGAAAGAGAAATCAATATGTTTTATTTAAGATTTAGCAATAATATTTTTAAATTGATAGAATTGTAAATATTAATTGTTAATATTTCAAGAACAAATTGTAATTTAAATAGGTGTTGAATCATTTATACATTAAAAACAATAATTTTAACAATCCAAAATTACAATTTTAACAATTATTTTATGTTCAAATTCTAATAATAACTAATTGGAAAAGATCAAATCCAAAAACATTTAGCCATCTTCTTAAATTTATAATAAAAAATAAAACTTAAAATTTAACCTTCCTCTTAAATTTATAACAAAATTAAAATTTTTAACACTTTCTTTCATGTTATTTCAACTTTTACAAATCAATTATAATGAATGGTTATTTCACAATATAGTTTTATGTTAAATATGAAATTTATAATAATGATTAATTGACAATATTAAAATTTCTAACAACGTGAAATATAAAGTTTTATAGTTTTATGTTGTTTCAACTTTCTAGATTAAATAATAGTTAATTTGAATTCTTGAGTTGTTACTCAAGTGAGATTGGACATTTTATTTAACTAGTTTAACACTAATTTAATTTAATATGGATTTTATATATATATATATATATATATATATCAAGATTTGTCTCACCTTATGCAAATTTGTTTAGAAGGCCTGTTTCCATTTTCCTATGTAGATTTGAAGTCTTTTTTTGCAAATCTCCAAGCTAAAAACAATATTTTTCCACATATACATGCCCTGACAACTATACAACATGCATATATGCAAGTTTCACCACTACAACCTCCGTGCATCGGGTTTTGTGCCCAAAATTATAAAATAGTGTCAGGTTTCCATGTTACGTCACGGGATCCATGATCCTTGACCTTCCATATACTGGAAACATTCTAACTCAGCCCTTCAATTCCACTTGAAGGCTATAAATGGGCCATATCCGAGCTATGGAAAAGAGGAGAAGAATTCAACTTTGAAAGCAAAGTTACTCTGGAGAAATTATTAACTTCATATTGGGTCAGCATTCCTTTGTCCTTTTAAGTCTTAACACATTGTTCATCCCCCAAGCTCTTCCCTACTTGGTTGATAACATCATTGTCTCTCTTATATGAGCTTGCCTTTGGTGGAGGATTGAAGTGGTGGAGACCCAGCTAGAAGGGACTTAGTTTCTCGGTTCTGAATCGTGCTGGCAGAGAAGTTTGTAATCCATTCACTTCTGTTGATTACATTTTAATAGAAATACTCTTTTCTTGTCCAAATAATATCTTGCAAATATTTGAATTGTTATTCCATGGGCATATTTGTTATGAATGTTGATGGATTATGCTATTGAATGTGCTAACTTCATATATTATCACCATATGCTTGTGTTTCTTGGTTGTTGAGAACAAGTTGCAAGTGTATTGCTTTGAGTCAAGTGCTCAACGGTGGACTTCATCGAATGTTTGGACAAGGTAGGCTCTTTATCTTCTCTCATTAGCATATTTGCTTATATAACATATTTGAGATTAGAGTTGACTTCTGCAGTCATTTCCATCTGTTGTGGTTTACCCCTAGCCATAGATAGATTTTCCTCGTAACAGAATTGGCGACCATACTAGGGAAATAATCTTCTTTTCGGGGTTTGGAGTGCTTTTCTCCTATGATTGCTCTCGTTTATATTGAGTTTCTTGTCGTTTGATTGCTTGACAGTCTCTGTTCATTTTGAGTTTGATTTTCTTAGCCTTCTCCTTAGCTTGGGAGAGTTTTAACACATATACACGGGTTTTTACCTGACAGTGGCGTACATACGCGTGTTGTCCTTCTGCAAGATGCATATAGACGCGACTTTCTCTTGAACAATCGCATACATCATCCTTTTTTGCTTAGTTGTTGAGTTTGATGTTTGTTGGGTAGGTTTTGATGGTTGTTGAGTCTTCTTGGGTCTTTGTTATGACTATTAAGTGTCTGTGGAATGATAGGAAACCTTTCTTTGGTTGAATTTTTGAGCGGTGCCTTTCTCATCATCTTTTTCATTTGATTGTCCTTGCATCTTGGGCTGGGTGTTTGCTTCTTGATATCCTACTTGGTTTGTCTTTGTTTACATACAATATAACTTTATATCAAGTTGATGTTCAATCCTTGCATTTTCATTCTTTTATATTGAAAATACAAAAATAATAAGCATTTTGCATTGTTGCCATTTGATCTTTTGGGTCCTTATCATTGATCTTAGCACATGTATAGGAATATTTCATATTATTTGGAATTGCAGAACTAAATTGAAAATTGCATTTTTGAAAAATAGACTCAATCTCCATGGAGAAATGGGGTTGGAATTTTCAGGTGGGCACTTGAGACATATGCCTTTGACCTTCATGTTGTTGCAGGATACGTCGCAGGCTAGAACTGGGTTAGGTCTTGGGGCTGAAGGGCATTTGGGAATGTTTGTTGCACTGAGTGCTTACAATAAAAATACTAAATCAGAGCACCAATTCATGGGTTCCAGTCATCGACAACAGTGTGAAAGCGGTGATGATCCTACAAACTCTCAATAGGAATTCCAATTCTACACTTCAACAACTCTTGGTGGCATTGACATTGATCTTGTTGTGGTTGGTGTCATTGCTTGGCTTCAAATTGTAAGGAACTACTACTGAAGGTGAAATTGGGATATGGTCATGTGCTCAAGGACTTGTTCTGGGTCTATCTGCCATTTTTGGATGTACGAGAAAGATCCTGGATCATACTTCCTTTCTTTATTTGTATGTATCTGCAATTCATTTGTGAATTTTGACTTCACATCTGTAAGGACCATGTATTTTTGTTCTCATGGTAATTTGTGCTTGGGGTAGAGACATGTTGTTATGGTGGTCTACATCAGAAAGATACGCATGTGCAAGAAGCTCAAATCAGATGTCGCGTTGAGAGAAAGTGCTTTCAATTTTTAGGTAATTGTTCCATTGTTCCATGGATTGTATTTGAGTTCTATCTACATTTGATCTAGAGAACATACATTGTTGATAGTAGACTCGTTAAGGAACATTCTTTTTTAATATACCATTGTTTGATGTCCAAGCTCTAATAATGATAAGGTGTGCAGTTTCTGTAAATGATGAGATATGCTCAATTGTAATGGGAAACACTCACACTCACTAAAGATGCATTGCATTTTGGAAATACCTTATAATCTATGTTCCTTGTTTTCAATTGGGATTTATTCATTTTTTGTTTCTTTTATTGGTTCTTTATCTATATGAGAAATGCTTAATGCAATCCTACTACAGTCCTATGTTTTGGTAGGTGCCTTTATAGCCTCTGTTTCCATGTAACACTTCATGCAATGCTACTGTGTTTCTATGTTTTGGTAGGTACCTTTTATAGCCTTTCAGAAATGTTGGAAGTGCTTTTTATCAATCCCATCTCGCTCGTTGTGGTTAGATGAATACATTTGGACGTGCTGGATAAATACATTTGGGCATTCATATAGATAAAATTTAGTAATTCCATTAGCTAGAGCACCATACGTGTTTAAAAAGAAGAAGAGGAAAAATAAACTCATTGAACATTGACCCAAGAAAGAGGAAAACTCCAACAAATTAATATTGTAATTTGATCCTATGGACCATCCTGTGGAAGTTTGTCTTTTTTATTTGTGACTCATGCTCATTCTTGTTATTTAAATTTTATATTTCTCAGTGTTCCCTTCCTTTAAATGTTTTTCTCAATTGTAGTTTCTTTTCAGGAATTTGCTTTTGCAAACTAAACAAACTTTATTGTTTGCATTCGTTCCTTGTTTGTTGGTGCCTTTGGACATTAATAATGCAGTTGGCGTTCTAATGGAATACTCATTAAGTATGTTCATACATATTAGTTTATAATAGGATAATTTTGCATCGATCGTGACCTAATAGATTCTAGGTTGTTGACATGAATATTAATCTATGAGTTGTACAAATGCATAGTATTTTACCATTAACACATTTAGGTTTAAATGCATTCCCTGAAATTATATTGTCAATACTTACATAATACATAACATTACTGATAAATGTTTTAAATAATCCTATTATAAATCAATATTTCATTATTCTGAGAATTTTCATTATCATTATCATATTACAGATAAGTCTATTCTGTATGTTGGTTAATACAATCTTAGCAACTTGCTTAAGAGTAATTTGAGATGGTATGTTTCAGTTTCCTTTTGTATAATCCTAAGTATGATTGTGATTAGAACAACAGGGCAGGAAACTTTAGTGGTTCAACAATGTAGAATCATGTTGATAAGAATTCACTCATGAGCTATGCATACCTCGGGTCTTGTTGGAAATTTTCCAGAGCTTAAAAGATTATCAGTCTTATGAAATCCTTCTCCATGTGCCGAGAGAATTGCGATAACCTTATTTTTTATAGATTAGTTTGAACATTTTTCTCTGGAATAATATGGTTGCTTACATAGTTCTCTCTTGGTACTGAAAGTGATTGATTGTTATGAACATGCAAGTAACGCTTTGCCTTAAGTACCTTTCCTTGTTGGCCAATGCATTTATAGATGTATGCGTTGTTGATAACCAATCTTGTATTGTATGTTTCCTCCCTACTATCGCAATGTGCTACTATATGAAACTCTACTCAGGCTACCGTCAATGGGTTTTACTCCATGCACCCCTAATCATCCAAAAGTCACATGGAAAAATTAGAACATTTCCTCTTAAGCATCCATCTTATTCCAGTTGAACCTCCTGTAAGAACAAAACTTGGTTTATGCAAATATTGCTTTAAAATTATCCTGCGTGGGAGGAGATTGTCAGAGTCACCTTAAATTGCAATATCTCTAACACCCCATATATGGTACCTATATCACATATTGTAAAGACTACCACACAAATAGGTTTTGAGGGAATTTAAGGTGAAAATCTTGTCGAAATGAACTAACACCTAACCTGGAGGAGTTCAAAATCCCTGTTGGTTTTCTATGTTTTCTTTGGAAATTAACCCAAGCAAAAAGAGACTTTAATCTTTTTTACAAAAGAGATGTGATAAACAAGATCTTTAAGTTTAGTGTATTGTATCTCTTCACTGATATTGAAGTTGGGATTATTTTAGATTCCACTAATGTTGAAGTTGCTAAGCAAATATGAAAGTCTCGCTTCTTGTCACATTCTTTTATAAAAATTCATGGACCACTTTTCAATTTTTATCTGTCATCCTTTCGCAGGGGCCATGTTAATATTCTCTGTAACGTTTCAATTTTATCAGATGTCTCCAAAGAGATTCATGATGTTATATTCTTAAGAGGGAAGTGAGGTGAACAAAATGGGATTCATGTTAAGGTGGGTAATTCAATATGGCATCCAA
>JASDQU010371705.1:111018-134868 GCA_032191745.1 Picea mariana
AACCTTTACTACCTCCACTAAGTGATTGGAAAGACAAATGATGAAGGTATACCCCACCACTAGCCAAAAGACACCAACCAAAGACAAAGGTAGAGGCTAAACACAGTTTCTGAAACGGGTAATAGACCCCCGAGGAAAATAAATACTAGATAGATTTGGTAGACGGGACAAAACAACAATAGAAACGAAGCTAAACTAAGGCTCCAGTCACCAGAAAAACCGGGAAAAAACTTAGAGGTCTCTAAGCCTAAAAAACACACCAGAAAGAAACTAAAAAAATAAAGATTGATAACGAAGAGTTAAGTGTAGCTCCACCGGTTTATTTCTTTCGTTCTAGTTTCTTAATTCACCATTTTTGTAGGATTCAAGTTTCCCCCCCCCCGCCTTCAAATTCAAAATCGTCCATCCTCTACTCTACTCTTCTTCTTCTGAGAGAGTTTTATTTGTTAACACTCTTCGTCCATCCTTTCTACCAAAGTTAGAACAATATATTACAAAGTAAATTTAAAGTTGGATATTATAACAATATATTACAAAGTATGATTTAAATTTGGATAGAAAATATTAATTTTTTTCATTCTCATTTAAACTACATCCAATTAATTTAGTTTTTTTTTAAATTTATTTAAAAATTAAAATATATATATTACAACAAAGTAGATTTAAAAGTTAGAACAATATATTACACAGATTTAAATTTGGATATTATAACAATATATTACAAAATATGATTTAAATTTGGATGGGAATTTTTATTTTTTTTCATTCTCATTTAAACTACATTCAATTAATTTAATTTTTAAAAAATTATTTAAAAATTAAAATAAATAGAAAACAAAATTAATATTAAATTAAAATGAATATATTCCAATGATATGGCCTTTCAAAACATTAAGGAAGGAGAGCTTTGCGATTAGATGGCTTTTTCAAAGCATTACAGGATTGACCACTTTGACATTATATGGTTATTTTATTGTCATTTCATACCTTTTAGATTGTTTTTTTCTTTTCTTTTTACTAAGATGTTTTTTCAATTATAGTGTTTTTTTAATTGTGATATCTTATTATAGTATAATCAAGTTACAATATTTTAAAGTTTTTTATTTTTTTAAGTATCATGTGTTTTATTAAAGTTATGTAAAATTTATATTTAATTTTAATTAATTAAAATAATTAATTTATATAAATTAAATAATTTATAAAAATTTAAAAAAATTAGTAATAATCATTTAATTTTAAAATTATAATTAAAAGATATACTAAATTAATATATAAAATCTTTTTATTTGTGAGAAAAAAATTAAAAATTAATTCTTATAAAAAAAAATATGACTACAATTAATTAACCAACTCAAAATATCATAAATTTCCTTTAGAATCATGTATAGAAATCTTAAACAAGTAAAATGAAATGATGCTGTACAATTCATAAAAATATAACATATAAAGTTTTTATCGATTTGATAATAAAAGGATTACTATAAGATGTGGGTTTTTTTTTGGTTATGTTTCATGATATTCGAAGTGGATATAAGTTCAATACATATGGGCTTTGCATAAAGTGCAAACTCTTTTGGAACAAGGTGCTAAATTGTGGTATTGTAAATCTTGCTAACTTCATCATCGTTAGGGACTTGAACCTCACAATTAGTGTGGGAGAAGTTCATGGACCCACTGGCTAGTTATTTTAATACACTCTTTCATACGAATGCTCTGGTTGACATCCTTCCCAACAACATTGTCTCCACCTGGCGTAATGGTCGATCTGGTTCGGCTATCATTAAAAAAAAGACTTGACAAGGTGCTCATCTCTAAACCGTTGGCTATTATGGATGGTCGTATCCAGTCCTGGGTGGAACACCCCCTTGTTTCTGATCATGCCCCGGTTATGCTTCAACTTGAGACCTCTTTAGTTCAGAAAGTTCATCCCTTCAAACTAAATTCTACCTGGCTTCAAGAAGATTCATTCTTAGCAATAGTCAAAGATGTTTGGACCCCCTCTTTCACGTTGAACCCGCACCACAACTCTGACTGGTTTGGAAGCTTAAATTGCTCAAAAAGCGCATTAAGCATTGGGTCCATCACCATAGGTGAGATTCGTTCTCATCAATAGTCAAAGATGTTTGGATAGACCCCCTCTTTCAAGTGAAGTTGTCAGAGCTGGAATCAAACATTCATCATCTCCTCCTTCTAGACACGATCGATGGTGCACTAAACGACAAGACTCTTTTTCTGCAGCGTTTAGAATCAGAAATAAACACTCTTCTATTAGCTGAAGAAGCCCATTGGCGTCAACGAAGTCATGGCACCTGGATCAGAGGGGTTGATCTCGACAAAAAAAAAAATCATAAGTTTGCCAGTTCCCGACAAAACAAAAAACAGATATGGCAGATCCTTGACGATTCGGTTTCCTCTCACAATGGACAGTCAACTCTCAAGGTGGCGGCTACCGCACACTACCAATCCTTCTATGTAGTGCCATCCAGTAACCATTTACAAGACTCTGTCAGTGTAGCCAACATATTCCCACAATTTGTCACTACAGAGGACGAAACTCTTCTGGACAGCCCCTGCACACTCTAGGAGGTTCTTGTGGCTTTAAAATCCTTCAACAAAGACAAAAGCCCAGGCCCCGACGGCTGGACTGTCGAATTTTATCTACATTTCTTCAACTTGGTAGGGTCTGACCTGCTAGAACTTGTCGAGGACTCCAGGCTCAGGGGCAGAATATCTGGTGCTCTCAATTCAACTTTCCTAATGCTCATACCCAAAGAAAACAACCCAACAACCTTTGGGTACTACAGGTCGGTCGCCCTTTGCAACCTTTGTTACAAGCTAATCACTAAAATCATTGCAAACCGGATCAAGCCCATCCTCTCGAGATCTCTCTCAGGCAAACAACTCGGTTTCTTAAAAGGGAGACAAATCCTAGATGCCATTGGTACCGCACACGAGTGCCTCCACAACATCAAGGCCAAAAAAACTAAGGGTCTCATTTTAAAACTAGATCTGAGAAAATCCTTTGACTGTATTGATTGGGATTACCTCAAACTCATCCTCACCCAGTCTGGCTTCAGTCCTCCCTTCATCAACTGGATCATGAGTGGAGTGACCTCTGCAAATTTCTCGGTCTTAGTTAATGGAGAGCCCTCCTCTTTTTTCCGTAGTGGTAGAGGTTTGAGGTAGGGCTGCCCCCTCTCTCCTCTCTTCTTCATTCTAGCCATGGAAGGCCTCTCACTGCTCCTCAAACAAAAACAAATTGAAGAGAAGATCATGGGTATAAAAGTCTCCAGAGTTGTCAAGATCCTTCACCTTTTGTTCACCGATGATTTTCTAATTATGACAACTGGCTCCACTCAGGAATGGATAGAGATCAACAATCTGCTAAATACTTTATGCAACACTTCGGGACTTCAGGTTAACTGGATCAAATCATCATTTCATTATGCAAATATTCAAGATCAAACGCTCACTCTCCTTAAAGCTCTTCTTCCACATAGCTTCCTACATCTCTTGGAAGGTCTCAATTACCTGGGGTACTTTTTAAAAGCAGAAACTCTCAAGCCCTCAGACTGGAATTGGCTCCTCGCCAAAGTAGAAAAATGAATTGGTCATTGGTGTAACCACTGGCTCACATTAGGAGGACGACACACCCTCCTTAAAGGGGTTCTGGAAGGCCAGCCAGTTTTCTGGATCGCGCTAGCTGCCATTCCTACCTCTTTCCTCGATAAGATTAGAAAGATCCCATTCAATTTTCTTTGGTCTGGGTGCTCAGACCATCATCGACAACATCTATGCAACTAGGAAACCCTCTCTAAACCCAAAGGAAAAGGAGGTTGGGGGTTCAGGAGCCTCTCCCACTCTGCACAAGCACTGGTGACCAATACACTCTGGCGCGCTATAACACAAAAAGGGATCCTGCACATTGTCTTAAAGGATAAATATTTATCACACATCACCACAGTCTCCTGGCTCAAATCAGCATTGCATCCTCCCAGATCGACATCAAACCTCTGGAAGAACCTCAACAAATCAACGCACTGGATTCACACTTTCCTTGGTTGGCATTCAGGCTTGGGGCAGTCCATTCTCTTGGGTAAGGATTGAATAGTAGGTATGAATCAACATTCCCTACTCTCTCCACAACTTATTCACTTTTTAAATTCAAAAAATATATACTATCTCTTCCATGCGTTAGAGATCTACCGAGCCAACTTCCCTTTAAATAAGTGGATATCCAGTCTAGATCTTGATCTACCTACCACACTTGCGTCAGAATGGAACAGATTTTTCCACCACCTTACCAACACAGGTATCCAGCCCTACGACTCAGCAGATCAATCGACTTGGACGGGAGGGGATCGCTCAGGGTTTATATCTGCTCATAATGTCTACACAGAAATTGCTAACCACCACTGGCCAAGTAACACGGGTGGTTGGAAATATAAGATCTGGACCTGGTCCTTACCCCTCAAGCACAAACTTTTTTTCTGGCTCTCCCTAGATAATAAAATCAATACCTGGGATGTTCTCATGAAAAAAGGTAGAATCGAACCGAATGTCTGCCACCTCTTCTTACATGAAGAAGAAACTATCCATCACTTATTTATCCACTATGATTTTACCTGAGCTGTTTGGAATTACATCTCATCGACACTCGGACTAAATATCTCCTGGATCGGTTCTACCTTAGCAATTTGTTTGGAGAATTTGATAAAAGTCGCTCCACATTACATAACTCTCCCCCCTATGGTCTGTTGGAGTATATGGATCGAAAGAAATTGTTATATCTTTGAGAATAAGCCTCCATCCACCCTCTCGGTTGCATACAAAACGTTGGGCCTTCATTATTCCTAGACATCGATCCATTCTGGAAAACAGAGGGTAAAAACTGCACACATGTCCCACATCCTAGACACGACTCTGACGGACTGGTTTGACGGAGCATCACAACAGAATAGCTCGCAGAGTGGCGCTGGCGAATTGATTCATATCTCACACAACACCATTTGCAGATGGACTTTTAACTGGGGTCAGGGCTCCAACACCCGAGCATAATTATTGGGTGTCTGGGCCACCCTCTATTTAGCTTCCAGACTAGATATCGATATTCTTTTGCTGATTGGGGACTCTCGAATCATCATCGACTGGCTCAACAACAAGAGCACACTCCAGGTAGCAGATCTTCTCGGCTGGAAGGAAAGGATCAAACACCTCCTTTCCTCTTTCACCAAGCTCAACTACAAACACACAATTTGAGAATACAACAAAGATGCAGACTTTCTCTCCAAGGTTGCTCTAAAAAAGAATTCTGGTATCGTATCTTATAATCTATGGGTTGATGGCCATGAGGGCCCCACCCATGTCCTAAATATTTTTTAAGTTTTCCTCCTTCATCTCTTTCTTAGAGAGATACACTAGCCTTCCAGATCATATCTTTTAAAGAGCACAACCAAGCACAATCGAGAACAATATATAAACTCAGCACATAGGTCTTCGATCCATTTTGGCATCCAGTCAATCCTCTGCTACACTTAAAAAGTATGGACTGTAATACCTCAACATTTTACAGGGCTATATCTAGCTCGAATATATGTAATATCTCAACCAGAGAACAGAATTATATTATTAATATAATTTGAGAATTTTTTTCCCGTGGAAAAAAAAAGTTCCATTATGCAAGGGTGTTTATTTACCTATCCCATGAAGTAACCAAAGAACTTTATGGATGTATTATTATAATAATAAATCACGATATATTATAAGATAATTATTATAAATTAAATTATGAATTGAGTTTAACTTGTGTGGTTGGAAGGAAATTATTATCTTCTTCGGGTGAGTTCAATTATTCCAAGTGACATATTGAGTTTATAATGAATTTTCCCCAAAAATTTCATAAATCATGATAATAATATTGAAGTAAAAACAACCACCACATCAATTTATAAAATGAAAAAATAATCGTCTCTTTTCATTATTTATGTTTATCTTATTTATTTTTTATAATATTTTCTCTTTGTTTTATTTATACTTATTTTAATAAAATGTTAATATATTATTTGTTATTAACATTTTAAATAAATTTTTAGTATTTTTAATTTATTATTGTGTAAAAAAGAGTTAAAACTTAACTAGTAAATTTTAAATGAAAATAATAATAATAATTATTATTATTATAATAAAATATTTATTTAAGATGTATTAATATTTTTTTCAGTTTTTTCCATAAAAAAATATTTTTATTTGAGATAAACAAAAATAAAATACTCAGGTGCTCTAGGCATAGTCTAAAAAAAATCCTCAAAAGATAGATCACTTGAGAATCTTTCACTATAGATCCAAAAAGATTCAAGATATTTATAACATCAAGTAAACTATCTATCAAACAATTGAAAACAAAGAGTATTTTTAAGAGTCTCATGTACTCTCAAATTATTAGTTCAAAAATCATTAATCGAAAACTACTATAAAAGCATTCTATGGCCATCTTCTGCTTCTTCCCACGAACCATAAAGATCAAGTAGTTGAAGTCCTTACTTTGAAAGCTAGTCTACAATTGTGCTCTCTAAAAATGTGAGTATCATCAACCCAAAGAAACTGATTATATATTGTCTTTAATTGTTGTGCTAGCGAAAAGAGAGAATTATTTTGCACTTAAGACACTTCCATTCATCCATTTAATGACCATACATGAGTCACCCATGACCTGGAGCTTATCAATCCTGCTATCCATAGCATATTTTAGTAAGTAGTATAAGACTTTGAATTCCCCTTGGTTATTTGTTCCTCTTCCTATATTACCTTTTACTTGAAATTGTGTGTCTCAGAAAGATACAAAATGAAGCCAATCCCACTGATAGAATTTGGGCCTTGACAAGCCCCATCAAAATATCCCCAAGCTAAGGACTTGTCCACCTATATCTTTGATAGAATTATCTATGATTTAACCTTTGGAATAACCTTCTAATATGCAATTAAAACATTAATCTGGGAAGCTACCTAAAAAGTAGGCATCATCTTCTCTTCAAACAAAATAGAGTTTCTATCTATCCATATCCATCATAGAAACATAAATGGGATTACCATGAAACACTTTAGATCTTGCTCAGTAAACCAAACATTAAGACATGTATCTATAAATTCACATTTCCAAAGGTTTAAGACATGTATCTATAAATTCGCATTTCCAAAGGTTTTGGATGCCTAAAATCTCCCCAACCTCAATGCATAGTGCAAGAACAAATGTGAAGTGTTTTTAGCACTACACCTGCAAAGGAAACAAATACTTGAACCTGCTCTATTTCTTTTATGGAGGGATTCCCATGTTAGAACTTTATTGTTCAATCCACCATTTATCATCACCTTATCTTAGTCCAAAACGAGATGAATATCCAAAATTGAAAGCACAATTACCCCACTACATTCAACCCAAATTATTTGATCTAGAAAATCTTTCAAATATTAATAACTCTTTTGAGATAATAATAAACTAAAAAATATTGATAATATGTCTCACTATAAAGTTTTCATACTAATGGCAACAATAATTGTTTTGTCTTTTCATATAGTTTTAGATTTGAACTCTAATCACCTCATTGATATTGTTGGTCTCCTCTTATTTTGTAAGCTAAATCTAATCATTTTGTTAATATTGAAAATATATAAATTTAAAAATATATGTTTTGAGTTTTAATTTTCAAATCATTTGTTGGTCTCCCTTTCTTAAAGTTAAATCTAATCATTTTATTAATATTGAAAAAGATATAAATTCAAAAATATATGGTTTTGATTTTTAATCCTTGAATCTTGGGGTGGCAGGTGCTAGAGGGGCTCTCTTAAGCTTCAAGGAGACAATCGTTCTCACTTTTGAATGGAGTTTAAGGGAAATGACAATAACAAAATTGAAGCTTATGGTCTTTACCGAGGGATTAAGCTTTCCGCCATGATCTTACCATTTTGGGTGACTCTAGTCTGATTATCAAGCACATGGTCTCAAAATCTACTCCTTTAAATGCTAGATTAGTTTCCATGTAGTTTGAATCTAACACATTGGCAAAAAAAATTGAGTCTCTAACCTGGTTTCACATCCTACTTGAGAATAATGGGTTACCAGATATTAAAGTCAACCTAGCAACTTGTTATGAGGGGCACTTTATATTAATCAACATAGATATGATGTCCCATCCCCTAAGCAATCATTTGGAAAAATGGCACCAGGAAAGGACCATCGATCGCATGCATCAAGTACAAGAGGTAAATGACTCCCCCCTCCCCCAACTCATGCTGCATTTATTCACCACCTTGGCTAATGAATACACTGCATCGTTTTTTCAGCTCCACAATGGGATAATGGGATTTCATGGATATTAAGCTCGCTCCTGGATCAGACATTCTACGTGGGGTGGTGGTGCTCTGGACTTCTAATCATTGGGTCCCAGACGCCCCAACATTCTCGAAATTGGAATCTGCAAAAACTTGTCCCTTTCCTGGTAGCTCCATTCCTTTAACTTCCTATTTTACTTCAGTAAGTTCAGTTTATGCCCTCCCAGCATACCTTATGCCTGGTGATTTATGTGGTTTAATTGTGATAAGTTCGAGTCTCATTGATCTTTGGTTATTTCACTCGGCCTCCTCTCTATTACAATTGGTTTTTACCGGGCCATTCTAGTGCCCACCTCAATCCTCCTCAATTTGTTCCACTTGAGTTATTTCTCTCAAATCTTAGGTATATTGGATTAAACATGTTGCCATCAGTGTGGTAAAGTTGCTCCTATTAATGATAATTACATTGGTCAAGGTATCGGCACCCAAAGCACAACATTCTAAATTTGGCAAATTGGACAATCGCACGGGAACCCATTCACTTTCGACTCTATGCTTACCTCTTTTGGATTGAGGTGGCAACACATTTCAATCAAGGAACTTATCAACAACAATCCATCCTCCAACAACATGAACAAGCCCTTGGACTTTTTGCTCACATTGTGAATCTTGGAGTAACATGGAGAGCAGTTTGAAGCATAGGATGAATCATACATCAATTTGGTGTCTCGCTATGATCTCAAAAAATAAAAATAAAATATGTTACTTCAACATCATATTCAATTAGACGTATTAGAGGAGACAGTCACCATCAAAAATCATACTTCGCTCGGTTTCAAGTAGATCCCCTTCCATCTCTTCCTTCATCAAAGGTATTCTTAGTTGTCCATTGTCTTCAAAGAACCTCTGGATGAGGACAACAAGAATCTGGACCTTAGTTTACATCTCTAAGATATAGGAAGTTCTAATAGACTTTAGCATGCCTGTTGTTCCCATTTTGTTTTTGGGTACACTCGGTCTATTTTTTAATGTAATGCTTTGAAAGGAAAACATCTGGTTGATTGAACAACGTATCTAGTATTGATAGTTTGACTTTGTAATTTTTGTTGAAAGCCAACCCTTTTTTATTAATATAAACATTCCCCATTGTTTCTGATCGAAAAAAAAAGTTTTAATCCTCAAATCATTTTGTTAGATTGTGATAATTGTGTTTATGTGAATACAAGATTAAAAATGTAAATACTTTGTGGCATACCAAATTTAATGTTTTAATGTTTTGGTTAAATATTCATATTTATAAACAAAAATTTAATTATAAAGTCAAAAAATTTAAATAATTTTGCTAGATTGTAAAAATTATGTTTACATAAATAAATAAAAAGTTAAAAATATGAATATATTTTCAAGTATATTATTTAATGTTTTGATTAAATAATAATAATAATCTAATTTTAAGGTCATAGCAAAGCTAGATACCAAATTGGTGTATGAGACCCCCTTGTTTGTGGGACAAGAGACCCCCTTCACACAACTATTTGATTAATAAAGACTACTAAAATCTACAGAGATATACATACCCTAACTGCCTCTGGATTGCTTAAATAAAAAATCTTAATTATGAACTTGAGTCTTCTTCTAGTAAGTACATTGACTCTTACCTCTAACCCATATCCAAGTTAAATAACAAGTGATAGACATCCCTAAGAAAAACATATACAACAATTTTTCACATACTTTCAACCTATATTCTTTCTAAAATAGGATTTATATTAAAACACAATATCCTTTTTATATTTTTGATTTTGCATTAACAAAGCTAAAAATTCAAACATAATTCTATACATTTTATAGAATAAATTTTTGAGTAAGACATGTAATTGTTTAAGAATTTTTTGCCACAAAAGCAAAGATTTCAAACATAATCTATGTATTTTTAGTCCCTTTCCGGGAGGGACTATAGTTATCGCTTTATGTGATTAATTTGTCTATATAAGAAATATTAAAATATTTTTCTTAAATTAGACCATGAATGTTTGTATTTTCCACTTATTAATTAAACTTAAGGTATGGAATTTGTTATTTAATGTTCTATTTAGTAGTGGAGGGCCTTTACTTGATAGGGTTATGTAGATTTTAAAAGAAATAAATGGCATGCAATTGGAGTATGTTGATGTTGGTGTGGATGATAATGATTATTGGTTTTAGTGTTGCATTGAGTTAGAGCTTCTTTTCTTTTGTTCTTGTTTGAATTTTGGATTGGGGATTCTTTCTTCTGTAAAGTCTAGATTTTTTTATTTTTATTTTTGTCATTGTTTAAGGTGTTAGATTTGGCTTGGTTTTTGAAGGGTTGAGTGGTTTTAATGTTGCATTGGGTTAATGTTTCTTTTCTTTTATTCAATTTCAAATTATGGATATGTTATCGCATTGAGTTAATGTTACTTCTAAATCGTCATTGTTTAAGGTGTTAGGTTTGGTCTTGGATTTTGAAGTCGCCAATTCAAGCTTGTATTTAGTCTTGTTTTTGTGTCTCCATCAGAGGATGGCCTTTACTTGTCAAGTTTCCATTAGTATTAGCAATAGAGGCCTTGTGCACGTTCGTTACTTCTTCACCTTGTGAAGATCAACAAGTTTAATGGTTCCTTGGGTAGGTGGGTGTTAATGCCCATGGTTGCCTATAACTAAATTGTAAGGTTTTCAAATGGGTGTTGTTGTCATTGATCTATGATCGATGGCATTTTGGAAATTGGTTTGAAATAATTGTGATGTATATGTCTCTCCTTGCTAACCTCTTTGACACTCTTTACGTCAATGGAGCTTGACATGGTGTCCTAATATTTGCATATTTTCTACATTTAGACATATTCATTCCATGCAATAGATTGAGGGAAATATCTTGATTTAATTTCAATTGGGCTCGAATTACCTTTGCACATTCACCAAAAAAATGAGTCTATGAAAACCTTGGGTGTAAAGCATTTGTCATTGAAGTATTTTTATTTGGGTTATGAAATTTGCACATGTTTTTGAGCATTTTCATTCACAAAGTAGGGTTTTGTGAGCCTTTATTATTCGTATGTCTAAAAAAATTCTCGATCTAGTTGAAATGAAAAAGGGCTTTGGTATGCATTCATTGTTGGACTATAGTTTGTTTTAGGTTGGAAAATTCGATGTTTTGTAGTCCTTTGCTCTTTGCTTATTTGTCTATGTGCAAATTGATGGGTCTTCATAGTTGATGTAGCTTAGGTGTCAAAGGTTGCATCATTCGAGAAAATAAGGTATGTGTATAAGCATTCTTGCTTTACAAAACATTATTTCAACTACCATTTGACCATGTAAATGAGTAGCTTTTGGTGTTTTTGTAGGTCCCATTGTTCGTATGTCACTGTACATAGATAGTTGTGGTTTGGGATCACTTTCTACAGCATTTGGTTTCCTTTTCATGAGTCACAGTGAACATTTTTTTTCTTTTTTCCCATTTATTACATTTTTGTGGGGTTTTCCTAGGAGAGGCCATGTTTCAATGGCATGGTTTTGTGGAAGCTACGTATAAACAATTATTGTTCGCATTTGGGGGATGGGTTGAGGCCTAGAAAGCTAACAGAGTAAACCTTTTTTCTCTATTATAGATGACTCTCCTTCAACTGGTTTTGAGTTTGGAACATAAGGTAAGTGTCTCAATTTCTAAAGCTTTTTTTCCATATCATAGCTATAGGAAATTACATTTACATGTGAGGATTGAAAATATATAACATAACATTATGTAGGTTGGATGTATGTTAATGGTATTGTGTGTATGTTGGGGGTAGAGAAAATCATGAAATAAAGGGGAAAAGCATATACACTTAAACATTGACTATATTTTGGTTGCATTTTCTATGCCCACATAGATGTAACTATTTGTGCTTGTCTTGTTGTGATCATTTCCAATCAACAAAAGTAGGCCATAGACAAGTTTATCGCTGTGTGATCATCTACCAATGCTAAATCATCACAATACAAATTACAAGATTCTCTTGCATTATCCTTTATTTCCTTTGGAAAGAATAATACTCCATGAATTATATTTTAACATCGTTCATGTTAAGAGGCCAAAAATGCCATAATCGCATGCCATTCAGTTGGTCTTAGTCTGTTTTATTCAGCTATGACACTTTTTCAGTGATGTATAGATTTGCAATTTGAAAATTGATATTCACTTTCCCTACTTGAACTTTTCATTCGTGTGATCTATTTCCCTATAAGAGTCACTAACATTGGTAAGCTTGTTTATATTCTTCCACTACTTTAGATCTTTTTAATTTCTGGAAGCTCGAACTTAATTCTCGATTGTGTTTTCTTTTAATAATTCTTCATTTTCCCATGTATTCATATTGTCCCTTAATCAAAAAATTGATTCTCTATATTTGTAGATTTAGCTAAGGTAGCAAGTGAAGTTTAAATTTCCTTCGTAAATTTAGGAAAAAAGTGAGCTAAAAAAAGATTTTATAGATATGTTGTCTCAAAATAGTCCTTTGTTGAGTTTTAAAACTAGAAATCCATGTTAGCTTTTGAGTTGCTCCAAAAGTGTTTACACCATTGATCCAAATGGATGTCGGTGACCTCCCACCTATTCCAACTGGCTCATTTTGGCATTTTTCCAGTTTGGCAGTTTTTTCCTAGTTTTCGGGTCCTTGACTTTCGGGGTCGTTTTGAGGCCCTAAACAACATTTTTAGGGCTCATCATAATTAGACTCTAAACAAAGTTAGAGTCTGATGACAACATGTGTAGTCCTCAGATAGACCTTTCCAACGGGCTATCGTGCACCTAAAACGAAGATCGTATGCAAAAGTTATGACCCCAAGAAGTTGATGTGCTAGCTTACCCCAACGGGGCCCACATGACTTTTGGTGCTTCATCTCCTAGGGTTAGGTTTTTGGATGTCTAGGGTTTTGGCATTCCTGTTTATTGTAAAAAGACTTGGAGAGCCTCATTGTAACCATCTTCTTGCGAATGAGCACAACCGTCACATCTCTTCTCAGAGATAAGCTGCCACCATTCTAGCAAGCTTGTTTTTCGTTGCATTTTACAGTTTCAACACAATTTCTTATTGAATAGAAACCAATTTTATTTCATCTTTGTTATTCTTGTGTCTCTGTGTTAAGAATAATTATAATAATATGTGTTCATTTTCGTTCTTCTCATAAAATATGGATCAGTGGTATCAGAGCGACATGCTCCTTGTCGTTCTTAATGCATGTTCCCGACGAGGTCAGGGTACAAAGAATTGGGTCTCGAGCTTGTTTCTCTTAAGGACAAAATCTCTCGCATGCCTAAGTGACCTCTCATGGTGGGAGAAAAGAAAGACGACGGGACAAGAGATCCTTTCTAAATGTTGCTCGAGGAAGCCCTCACGCAACAAAGGAACAAAATGATGGATAGTTTTGCACAAATCCTTCTGTGGTTACCAACAGGCGACACATCTTCTTTGAATGGAGGCGCCGCCCCCTTCAAGGTACAAATCAACTTTGATATTCCCATATTTGAAGTTCAGATAGACACAGATGCTGTAGACAAATGGTTAAATCTGCTAGAAGGGTATTTTTTTATCCATAACTTTTCGAACAGAGAAAAGATTACGTTTATGCTCCTCAAAGTCGTCCCCCATGTCAAATATTGGTGCGAGACTTTCTATGAGCAAAAGGAAACATAGGAACCCTAATTATTTACAGTCGCAGTCATCTGGGAGTTCTTTAGGGACGCTATCAAGGAATAATACTACCCTGTTGAAAGTTACAACGATCTGTATACAAAATGGACCACACTACGACAAGAAAGAGACTAAGTAGTGCCAGAGTTCACAAACATCTTCCATACCTTGCACACCAAGCTAGGTATCAAAGATTCTGAGCAACATCTGGTGCTCAAGTATCACGGTGGTCTGCATAGATGCATCTAGGACGAAATGGAGTTTTTGGACATCTTGTCCTTGGGCATGACCTATTGATATGTCGTCAAAAGACACAACAATTTGGGCCTGGGAGCCCCTCACATCAGAAGCAATTAAAGGGAAGCCCCAACCCGTAAAACAAAGGACAAAGCAAAGATGGACAGCTTCAGGACAACCAGTCTAGGTCGCAAGCAAAGAAGGACACCGTAAAGACAAAGAAATATATCAGGAAGTGGTGCGACTTCCATAAGAGCCCCTGGCATAACACTCCTGATTGTCGCTCCGAGCAATCGTTGGTGGCTGAGGTGAAAGCCTCTGAATCAGATGCGGGTTACGACTCTGAGTTGGAATCAGAAAGGGGGGACGGATCATTGACGCGAAACCCAGTGCCACTGTTGCTACCACCAAGGTCCAGCTCGATGAACTAGACGAGCCAGAAGAAGGCGAGCGCCTCTTTCATTCACAGATGTTGGTAAAAGGCACCCCACTGCACTTTATCATTGATAGCGGTATCCAAAAGAACATCATCTCAGAAGAGGTCGTCAAGCAGCTAGCCCTGCCGACAATGCTACACCCGCAACCCTACACCATTGGATGGCTCGACCAAGGAAGCGATCTCTGCGTCAGCCAACAACGTCGCCTGTCATAAAACATCAAGCCTTTCAAAGACGAGGTATTGTGTGATGTTACTCCTCTCGAAGTTTGTAATGTTCTTTTGGGCCAACCTTATTTATGGAAACATCATGTTGTATATGAGTCTAGGCCTCACAATGTTATTATTACTTTGAACATGAAATTATACAGGATACCCGAGGCAGTCCCACCTAGTGCTATTTCCTTGATCTCTGCTAAGCAATGCAGGAAGGTCATCTCTTAGACCGGGAAGTTTGTCTTCTTCATGATTCACTCTCAGAGTGAGCGAAAGATTGCGACCACATCCAGGGCCTCCGCAACGACCTCTCCACACAACAAAAGTAAGTGGAAAAGGTCATGGAAGAATACACATATATCTTCTCCTCACTTACCGGGGTACCTCTGCACTGTCAGGTCAAGCATCCCATCGATTTGACCCCCGACACACCGTTGCCTAATGGGCCAGTCTATCACCGCTCTCTATTAGAGAATGAGGAGATCAAGTGACAGATCAAAGAAATGCTCCACAAGGGGCACATCCCTCCCAAATCATCACCTTGTGGGATCCCAATCGTGCTGCTGCAGAAGAAAGACGAGACCTGGCGACTCTACATTGATAACCAAGCCCTAAATAAAATCATAGTTAGGAACCAATACCTAATTCCTAGAATCGACGATCTCCTTGATCAACTCAAGGGGTCCAAATATTTCAGTAAGATTGATTTGAAGTCTGGCTACCACCAGGTTCCCATAGAACAGACAAATGTATGGAAGACCGCCTTCAAGTCAAAAGAAGGTCTTTTTGAATGGTTGGTCATGCCCTTTGGTTTGACAAATGCTCCAACAACTTTCATGAGGATGATGGACGATATCCTACAACCTTTCACCAATACTTTTGTAGTGGTGTATCTGGATGACATCCTCATCTACAACAAGACTTGGGCAGAACACTTGTAGCATATTCAACAAGTTTTGCACACCTTGCGGCAGCACAAGCTATATGCCAACTTGGAAAAATGCTTCTTCGGCATGGGTAGGGTCTAGTATCTAGACTGCATCATGGATCAACATGGTGTGCATGTGGATCCAGCCAAGATCCAGGTCATTCGTGACTGGCCAGCCCCAACCACACTCACTGAGCTTCAGAGCTTCTCAGGCCTTGCCAATTTCTATCGCAGGTTCGTGTTGGGATTCTCCCATACTGCATGGACCCTCAACCAAGTAACCAGGGGTGGTGGCAAGGAAAAATTTGTGTGGGGCATGTCCCAACAAGAATCATTTGATGATTTAAAGCAATGCTTATGCGCAGCCCCGATACTTTCATTATCGGACCTGCAACAACCCTTTGAGATCGAGACAGATGCTTTGGACTATGTTGTAGGAGGAGTTCTTACTCAGCATGACCATCCCATGGCCTATCATAGTGAGACACTATCAAATGTTGTCTCTAAGTACCCTACTTACGACAAAGAAATAGGGCATGTACACCCCTTGCCTACTCCTGACAGGCCATGGGAATCCATCTCAATGGACTACATGTCGGGCCTTCCATCCACTAAGAGGGGAAATGACTGTGTCTCTGTGGTTGTTGATCACTTTTCCAATATGGCGATCATGGTCGCCTGCAAGAAGAGCATCACAATAGAGGCCACTGCGAAGCTCTCCTTTAAACGAGTCTAGGTACATTTTGGAATCCCACAAACCATTGTCTCGGATCGGGACAGTTGGTTCCTTAACACATTCTGGTTGAGCCTCTGGTCACTACTGGACACCAAGCTCACCGAGTCCACTGCCTTCCACCCCCAGACCGATGGCCAAACTAAGGTTGTCAATCGGATGATAGTGCATATCTTGCACATGTACAATTCCAAACACCCCCTCACATGGGATGAGAGTCTTACCTATGTTCAACATAGCTACAACAGAGCCCCACATAGCTCAACCGACCACAACCCCTTTTAGGTTGGGTTTGGATTCCAACCATTGGGTCCCATGGATGTTGCACTACCTCTTGTGGCCACCTCGATCGATTCATCACCTGCTCCAACTAAAGCCGACAAAGCTTCTCATTTCATTGAGCGGATCCAACACATCCACCAAGGGGTTCAAGACATTTTATATAATTCCAATGCCAAGTACAAGCAGTGCCATGATCAACATCGGATGCCACATAAGTTTCAGGTGGGAGATACAGTGTGGTTACGCTTATAGAAAGAACATCTTACAAGACCCCATCGGAAGCTTCGCCCAATATGTTATGGACCTTATCCATCACCAAGGCTGTGGGTAGCAATGCTTTTGAGCTCAACATTCCTCCTTTCCTTGGCCTACACCCAGTATTCAATGTGGATCTCCTTCGACCATACTTCCCACCATTGTTGGACACCTTAAAGATAACAAAACAATTGACACTAACAGAGCTCAACCCTGACTGCATTCAACATGCATCCAGTGATAAGATTGTGGAAACACAGGTCAAGGGCACTTGCCAACAAAGGATCCAACTTTATCGAGCTGTCAAAGTAGGGCAACTCCTGCACTAAGGCAAGTGGCTCACCTAGGGCCAAATTCAGCAGAAATTTCCTCATTTGATGGGAGCACTCAACGTAATGGAGACCATTTCTTCCTAAGGGGGGAGGATTGATCTGGATGGATGTTGGTGGCTTCCCACCTATTCCAACTGACTTGTTTTGGCAATTTTCTAGATTGGTATTTTTTTCCTAGTTTTTAGGTCCTTGACTTCCGGGGTCGTTTGAGGCCCTAAAAAACATTTTTAGGGCTCTCCACAAGTAGACAATAAACATAGTCAAAGTCTGATGGAAACATGTGTATTCCTTGGATAGACCTTTCGAATGGACTATTGTGCACCTAAAACAAAAGTTACGACCCTAGGAAGTTGATGTACTAGCTTACCCCAACGAGGGCCACATGACTTTTGGCGCTTCATCTCCTAGTGTTAGGTTTTTGGATGTCTAGGGTTTTGGAATTCCTGTTTATTGTAAAAAGGCTTGGAGAGCCTCATTGTAACCATCTTCTTTTGAATGAGTGCAACTGTCACATCTCTTCTCAAAGATAAGTCGCCACCATTCTAGCAAGCTTGTTTTCTGCTGCATTTTACAGTTTCAACACATTTTCTTATTGAATAGAAACCAATTTTATTGTATCTTTGTTATTCTCGTGTCTGTGTGTTAAGAATAATAATAATCTATATTCATTTTCATTATGCTCATAAAATCTGGATCAACTATGCTAGGGGTGTGCTTCACGTGATGTGGGGTGCATGGTGAAACCTTAGCCCCTCGTTGTCTCTCACCCTATTTGGGTTGAATGATATTTAGAGAGATTACTATAGGTGGATGCTTTTCCTTGGGACACATGCTAGAGGAGGTGCAGTTCTTGTGGCAACATTTATCTTATGTGGCAATTGACATCTTCAACATGGACTAATGTTGAAGAGGACGGGTGTTGGGTATGGGAGGTTAAGTTATCTTATAGAGGAGCACTAGGCATGAGTAGGAAGGATGATTGTCCCTATGATACAGAGGACCATGTGCCACACAAGTGGAAGTAGAGTGCTTGGGTTGAGGGAATCTTGCTTGGAGGGCGCTCCATTGGAGGTTGCTTGTGGACCAAGTTACACACATATCGAGGAGGCATATTTAGCTTGGGAGCCCATATTGGAGTGTGCACAACCTTGTGATGAGGGGTGCTTGACATGTGGAGGCTTGCTTTTGAGTTCACTTCACTTGGGAGGTGGCAGTCAACAACCTAGTGATGTGTACACTCTTGGTATAAGATCTCTCCACTTATGGACCTAGTCTAGTGACTTATAGTAGGTCATTGTGGACCTAGTCCATTTTATTGTTGTTGGTCTCCCTAGCCTATCTTATATAAAGGGAGTAGAGAGTATTTATTATAACAAACTATTAAACTATGTTCTTGTAATATTGATGTACTTGTTTTGGAGTCTTTGTGCTAGTGTGGTTTAAGAGTTGGAAAACTACAGGTTTGTGTGAGGTAAACCTTATAGAAAACTTGGAGTGTTAGGGCTTGTCTTGAAGTTTTGGTGTGAACTAGACCTAGGTTTTGTGGGATGAAACCCTTGAGCAAGATTTGTAGCACTTGGATGCAAATGGAGTTGGTGTCACACATACTTTGTGAATCTCCTTGATAGATTGTGGGATATAATTGGGAAATCTAAGGGTGGATTTGTTGGTGTTGATGTTAGGTTGTTGTGGATCCTTTGGTGTGTCTAGATAGCTTGGTGGGATTCCTTGCCATGCCTGTGTATTGTTGGTTCAGGTTTGTTGTTGATAGTGAATGCACTAGATAAGGTTTAGGAATCAATTGGAGAGTCCTTGCTTGGGATGAGTGGAGAGGACTTGTTTTTTGAGATTCAAATGAGATGAGGTATTATACTTTATCTTCATTTGTGTAATTTATGAATTATACTATTATTGTCCAAAATTTATATGTGGTGGAATTGAAAATAAGACTTTGGTTTCTCATTGCTATGGTAGTTTCATGGTTGTTTTAATTCATTTATTTGTTGGGATAGCTGGGTTGAAATGTTATGTATTTTAGCATGCTTAGATGAAACCAACAATTAGATTTAGCGTTGTCACAAATCTATTGTTATAAAAGTGATGTTTAGATATGAGTGTTGGTTGAGATTGTGCCTTGAGGGTTGTGATATTCATCCATCCTTCAAGTATATTTTCAATGTCTATCTTCTTGAGCTTCCTCCAAAAAAATTTCACTTTATATTAACGATAATATAAAACTGATCTTACAACAACAAATCAAAACATATACTAAAATGACATGACCCAATCAACGATTACCAACAGCTGCCATTCTCTAGATCACATCTTCGAGAGGGAGTATGATACAGAGTAAATAGTCAGCATTTGTATCATTCAGAGAATTTTGGAAAGGAAAAAAACATGAAACCTGTTCACAATTCTGAGTTGTGTAAAAGCAGAGTGCCCATAAATAACGAAATTTCACCTTCTCCCAAAGTGAAAATGAAATACTGAACACAACAAAATATGAGCTGATGGAAACTAATATAGGTCCAAGAAGAGTCGAAGCCCTTCATGCTTCTCATAACATTGATAATATGTAAGTTTCCCTGGAGTTTTTTGGAGTGCCAACTTCGAGAGGCTGCCTGCTTCACGATTGCCTTCTTTGTAAACAGGCTCGAAAGTGATTTTTTGGAAGGAAGAGATTAAAATACTAACTCGCTCCTTCCAACAATCCAAGGAAATGACTTCTAGCCGCCCTTTGCCACACATCCAATCTATAATGATCTTTGAGTCACCTATAAGATGCATAGACTTAATGGACAACCTATTTGCCAAGGTAGGCAACGCCCAAGCTCCTAAAAGTTTCGCTCTTGTATTAGTCCCTGGACCGCAATTTATGAACCATTTGTAGCTGCAAAATTCGTTGACTTTTAAAACCCCGCCAACTCCACTATTTAATCCAGACAATGAGGCTACTCCATCGAACCACCCAACAACATTGCTGAAAAATGTCTGAATCGATCCAGTTTTATGGAAAACAGTTGGTTGCTCTTGTGAGTGTTCATTTAATGCCAAAAGAGATAGATAAATTACTTTCCTTGCCGATGGGCTCTTGTCTTCAAAGATGGATTGATTCCGTTCCCTCCACAAATACCATCAAATCAAGGCTGGTAATGACTTTAGCTTTGGATTTTTTGCACACCAGCATTTGTAGCAGTCATTAAAGTTGTTTCCAAATCAGTTGCCTTCGTAGTTTATCGCTGATTTGAGCTTCTGCCAAACCTCGACTGTGAAGGCACAATCCAGAAATAGGTGCTGAGTTTTTTCATCACTATTTTTGGATAGAAGGCAAATGCCCGGACCCCTATGACCTCTATGTTGTAGATTTTCCCATAATAGTAACTTATTCTCAGCAAGAAGCCAAATAAAAAGTTTTATTTTCCCATAAAAAGTTCTATCTTCTTGAGCTTGCCTCTTGAAAAGGTTGGACATAATTGAAGTATTTGTTGTTGTAATAAATATTTCAAATTCAACCATAAGGCTAAAAGTTCTATGAAATAGATCTAGGGAACTATAATATTCTAGTTTCAACCCTTGAATTATAATATGTTAATCGTGAATTATTCAAATGACGAGGTTATGTGATGGGCTTAAGAATTTTTGGCTAAGTTAAATGACCCTATGTATAAATAATGTAATCACATTGTAAATAGTCATAGTGTAGAGCTCAAGGCCAAGGCCCAATTGATGGATGCATATGAGTCCCCATGGTGGGCTAGGATTATGGTGAACATGAATAAATGTAAATACATAATAATGTAATATCCACCAAAAAGGTTGCTTGAGAAGCAACAAGGGGACCATGATACCACAAGAGGGGAAGAGGAAAGGGGATACATGGGTGATATGATTTGAATCTTGTCCTTCAAAGTTACAACCTTTTGTTACCCATGCTTCCTTACAAACATTTCCCATCAATATTTGGTTTGGGTTGTACTTTGGATGTTTCCTCGTGCTTCTTGGGAAGGGCACACTTGTCTTATACAAATTATTGGGGGAAAAACATTATTCATCCTCATTGATCATTCTTACTCTCCTCCATTCGAATTGGAAGCATTCCTCACTAGCGAGCAATCTCCATTTTCTCATTCGATTGTTCTTCCTCTCCTTGTTCATGGAGGAAATTGTGTGAACTCGTGGATGTTATACTTGCAATTGGTGAGAGGACCCCGTGCAATTATGGTCGGTAAGAGCCTAGGGAAGTTGGGGACTTGCTACGAGACTTTAAAGAGGAAATGTGATGGCTTAGAGGGTAAAACCATGGTTGGATTGTCCATAATAGTTGAAGCAATCACCACAAATTTGCAACCATGTTATTGCTTCTCATGGATTGGTTTGGCCAAGTGTTTCTCCTCCACATCATTCAAAGTAGGAAACCAATAGTGTTGGGCTCTTTAAATCTACACTAGAAGGAAGAAGATCCCTAAGGAACTATGGAGTAGAGAAAGGAAAGATCTTCCTTGAGCCGTGAAGGAGAAGAGAGTGCAAGATGGATTGATGGTTGGATGAACACTTGAAGTGATCACCAATGAGTAGATTGATTTTGTGACGAGAGCAATGAGTTGTGATGAGTGGAATTAGAGTTTCATAGTAGCTTCCTTCACCCTAGTGGTACCATGGTCTATTTTGGGGGTGGAATCCATAATTGATTCATACGTTTTGGTGGTGGATCGCTCCCCAAAATGGGTTTGGTGGTCTTCCATTCATCACAAATAGTATTCATAATCAACTATGTGTGGAATTTTTTATGGTTGTAGTTTGTTGTGTGAATTCATGGAGTTGGATGAGTAATGAATGAATTTGAAATGTCCATGGTTATTTCCATTGCCATTTGTTTATGGTACATGAATTCAAAATGGTATTTCTATTGGAGTTTCAAATTTAGCTTAACAATTGGTTAATTAAAGAAGGAATTTAATATTTGGTGTTCCAATGGTTGAGGAAGGCAATTGGGTGCGTGACACAAACATCAAGTATATGAGGTGAAATTTCTTAAATGTTTTAAAGTGCAGATTTTTTAAATTTCCAATAACTATTTGAAAATTAAATAATAAATTAATTTATATACAATAAAAACTACAACCTCATTGTTATGTGTACTTTGGTATTTTTATAAATTTAAATATCTATATTACTTAAAAAAAATGCAAGAAAAACTATTTGCCAAATGAACCCCAAAAATGTCTAAATAAATATTATCCTAGTACAAAGTATCTTAAAACATGGAAGCTATTTTGATCTACATTTATTGAAACTTAGTCTCCTCTTACACTTTATCCTAATTTCTTGTCCATGTCATAGTTCATTTCTTTTTGCTTTTCATTTCCCCTCCACCAATTACTTAAAATAAGTGCACAACCTCCGGAATTATGTTTATATGTTATAAGAGAATTATGTTTACATGTTATAATTGAAAATATTAAAATAAAAGATGAACATAAAGTAATTATTTCATTTTTCAATGTTATAAGTGAACATATTAAAATAAATGACATCACGTTAGACAAATAACATAAAGTAATTATTTATTTTTCCAATACAAAATATAAGGGTAAGGACTTTGCCACTCTCAACTTCTATTTAATCAATGTTATTTCTAGATCGAAGCAACCTATCATTGAGAAGGGAGAAATATAATTTTCTAATTATATGCAAAGACATTGCAAAATAAAGGTATTTCATAAATATTATTCATGTTATTATTCATATGGACACGTGTTACGTAGAGAAGGAGGGGAAGGTTAAACACACTAGCATAATTATCTTGAAACTAATGAACTATTATATTGGTAGGAGGGACAATACCTTCGTAAGTGTTCTAGTTGGTATAAGGATTATGAAAAAAACTATCTATTAAAGATGAACTATATCTAGATCTTTGAAGTGTCCATGAGGGAAGGTAAGAATCATGAAAATGTCAAAGTTATGACTTTTGGTTCTCGGCAAATTTTATTTAGTAGAATATTAGTAAAGGGATTGAATAGTTATGTAAGTTATTTCAAGACACCATAAAATAGGAAAGACCACATTTTGAAATTAGCTAGTACAATAACAAATGCACAAATTCTTCTCATCAAGCTACAATTAAGTCAATTAAGGAATGGTAAGTTCTAAGGAGAACATGAAAAAGAGTTTATATCCACAATTACATTAACCCAATATGCATCATCAAGATGTTTATAATCATTCTTATGCTACTTACTGTTGCCGCCTTATACACACCTTTGGGAGACGTGGAAGAAATCTTCAATCCACTCGGTGTGTCCTTGGGGGCAAGTGAGAGTTAAGGTGCTGTCACCTAATCCTCAACTCCTCCGTCTAGGCCAACTCCTAGCGAAGCCAAGCGGGGTAGTCCCTAACAAATATACTAAGGCTTT
>JASDQU010371706.1:7984-19304 GCA_032191745.1 Picea mariana
TCAAAGACTTCAAATTTCTTCCTCAGGAAATATATCCACGTATTCCTCAAGAAGTCATCTATAAATGAGACATAGTACACAGATTTTCCCAATGATGGGACCAACACAGGTCCAAAAACATCACTATGAACTAGTTGTAAAATTCCTTCTGCCCTTGATGCACCAGAGGGGAATCTTACCCGATTTTGCTTCCCATATAGACAATTTTCACATAAATCAAAATCCAGAGAGAAGTTAGACATGCCTTCAACCATACCTTTACCGTGTAGTAGTCGAAGACACTTCTCTCTGATATGCCCTAGTATTTGATGCCACAACATAACCTTTTCTCTAGAGACTGTAGGAGTTCTTTCTTCTTCAAATCCAATATAAGGAACAATGGAACTATTACACCCATCACTAATAGTGATTCCTTTCAACTTATACAAAGTTCAAAACCGAACTCCCTTCCTGTTGATGGGCGAAATTGACAGCTCGTCAACTGGAGGAGTGAATCCGGTCCGGGGTTGTCTACTTAACCCAAGCTGTTTGGATTGATCCACTCCGATGGGTTTAGCGGCTTCGTTAGCCGATCTAAGTCCTAAGAAAGAGAAAAACAAAACTAAAGAAGATAAAATAACTTAATGAATAACACTCGCTAATAACTATATACAGATCTAATATATATTTACAGTTTATTAAATAATATTTATAACATAAGTCTACTTATTGTATGTATAATATATATACAAATGACTTTATTTCTAATATATATATAACATTTACAAAATGCGAATTTTAATATGAATCCACGGAAATCGAATATGGATTCATTTATTAAACAACAACAAAGCTATCATTCGATCTTTTTTTATTTATTTTTTTATAATGTTTATAACCAAGAAATGGAATAACAAACTGTCTAATTGAAAACAGAGATAACAAACAGTAGAATATGTTTAGACTGCGGGAAATTTCTGTATTAATTAAACTAATGAAATAAAACTAACAAACTGACCTGTAATCGCATCCCATGTTCGTCCTGTGTATAGCATCCAATCTCGTTGTTTGATGAGGCAAACCCACAACAGATCCTACAAATGCTTCTCGTAAATGTGAAGCAGTGATGATTGAATCCGAATGATAGAACATATAAGAGATATAGTAACAACAATCTTATAATTTCGCAAGTGGCCACATTGAGATAAATCCTGCTGTGAAAACTTGTGTATAAATGTTCAACAAATGATGAAGATAAATATCTTAATCTCAAGTTTGAACAGAAAAATCACTGTATGTTAAATATGGGACATAAAACAAGGATAACATATAATTTTTTTTATCATACCAATCTGCAATAAACCACGATAGCTAAAGCAATCATAATCTAATTACAAATCGAAATAATCATGACTTGAATAAAAACACGATATGGAGAAGCTAAAGCCATGACAATATCATATTCTATTCAAGTCTGTGAATAAGAAATCCATAGTTTTTTCCCCAGGCAGAGATGATTTCAAGTTTACAAAATAACATACTTATATAGGTTCTAGGAGAAAAATGTTTCCTGTTGATAACATCCAATCCGTTCCAAAAAATGTGGGGGATGCAACCTCCCAGATTTTACTTGATATCAAAACTAACAACCTAATCTATTAACTAAAAACATAAAGACAGTATGGCTGAGAGATGCCAACAGTGCTTCAAATATCCTTAGAAATCATAGGTTCCTGAAAAAAAATAAAAATAAAAAGATTTCAGATGTATTTTCAGTTATCAAAACAAGTAATTCAAATTTTTCTAACTAGCTACAGAATCTCACGATTCTGTAGCTAGTTATAATTATAACTAGAATCATATTTTATTCAATCAATCAAAACAAATTAAAATTAATCTATCCAAACAAATCATGTATCCTAAATTGAGAAAGACAGAATCATACTAAACTATTAAAAAGATCATACCTCAAATTAAGGGATTCAAACAAATCAAGTAATCTTTGAATTTACTATTGTTGTCGCTGCTTCCATGTTCTTAAAAATAATAGACCCTGTAGTTTTTTGGCGTTTGTCTTTGGTTTGAGCTATGGATTGGAGTCTGCTATTCTCCTTCGTTGATGAATCCACCTGGTCTTCCAAATATTTAAGCCGAGAGTGCAGTAAAGGCACATCCTTGTAATACCTGTCGATCCAGGATCAACATTCATTACAATGCGGCTGTAGAGACTGTGTATTGGCACTGATAGTATTAACAGCTGGAGAATCGTCCATTTGACATGTAGTTTCATCACAGAGTTTGATTCTAGGAAAATCAGAATTGTCCTTTAGACACGGTGGTAGGTTGGTAACATAATCGTAGGGTCTGCTATGACAGAGTCCATATGAATATGGATACTCTTCGGCCAGGAACCTTTGAATCTCCGAATCCGAATCCTCACTTACCTCAATTATAGTCTTTGTGTCTACACAGGGCTTGGGTTTGTTTCAAGCACATCATGAAACCCAACGAGCGACCCTTTTACTCTTATATTTAACATCGACGTTGCCTTTAAGCTTTTTCGCTGTGGGTTTTTTAACAGTCTTAACACAACTCTTAGGATATGAATCCAGTTCAGTGTCAAGTTGAGTAGAATCAGGGTAGGTTGAGGGTTCCAAATTAGAGACAGGATCACACGGCGTGAGCGAAGGAGGAGAGATGGTAGGTTTCACAAGGGTTTCTGTGATGACAGGCTTGTCAACCTATCCCAACTCACTATTACCAAAACCATTTCGTAATAGAAAAGCATACCAACAATCGTTGTTTAATTGCAACTGATGTACAATGATAATCTTAATTAGACCATGATGGAACAAACTAGAATCATACTTCTACCTCTTAAACCGCTTTCCCATCTTGTATAGACTTCTAAGGAGGAAATAAGGCATGTTCAGTGGGAAATCAATAAAACTCATAAGCAATCGCAGGTGATACAAGAAAACCAACCCAAATCTTCCCTCACAGGTAATGAACTGTTTCACAATAGCTAATAGATCATGCCATCTAGGTTTCAGAGATGAAACGTGCATACCTCGGTCGCAGTTGGTAATTCTCCTTGAGGTGAACAAAAATGACCAGGGAACCTCTTTAACCTTTGCGTTCTTGAACCATTTTTTCCCCACAGCTGGTAAACCAGTAGCTTGGATTATAAAATCTTCATTTACCTCAAGCTGCACATCTCCTATTTTTGCTCTGCAACCATCGAATGTCAATGCGAACTCTTGAGCAACTCTCAGATTGAAACCCTCAAAATTTTCAATAAACAAACGCCAGCCGTTCCTTTCTAAGTCATCTCTGGCGTTGTCAAACGATAACAAGGTTTGGATGCCATTGGGATCAATCCTCACCATAGGAGCCATGGCTAACATAAGGTAATCAACACAGGAATCAGAGGTAGGGTTTGATAGAAAAAAAACAGAGCCATAGCCCCGAGTTCCCTCAATGCAATGCAAAGACAGTTTGAAATGGTAGGCAGGAGTGTTAATCACCATGCGTGGGAAAGAGATTGTGAAGCCCGAGGCCAATAATATCATGGTGTACTTAAAATGACGCCTTGGCATATTGGTATGCATAAGGATCAGAACAGTTGAAAACAATAGTACGGATATCCATGACTTGATCACAAAGATTAATGTATCAAATAAACATTGAACCATTAAAATTTTTATGAATCAAAACCCCATTGATATTAATCGAATACTAAATGAGTGGAGGTTTTATACTTATGTAACCAAGGCACGTTTAAGACCAAGGGGTTATAAACAAGGAAAACAATCGTGTTTATAGTAAAAGACGACAATTCAATACTAGACCATATGAATAGTTTTTCTTTAATAAAAAATTGAAACAAAATGTCAATTCCAGCTGCGAGTTTTCATGCTTGCAGTCATGAAAACAAAAATCGAAAGGAAGATGTGTAAAAAGCGACAAGTGATAAGTGTCGTTGCTCATGATGAGTAACGAGAATTTAAAGGCTCTGTGTAGGCAACGTATAAACAATAGAAATTACATTATTGCTGCCAACACTTCCACAACAACATTGCTCCTCGAACCATCCTGCATGTTTCCTTTTCAAATATTTTTTTTACCCCTGCATCGTCCATTTTTTTTACATAAATCAAATTTCTAGCCAAACTTGGGATGTGCAGAATAACAGGCAGTGTTCTAATCCTTCCATCTATGAGCCTCAACTTAACTCTTCCTCGTCCTATGATTCTGGTTGTCGAATCATCACCTAAGAAAACATTACCTCCATCATACCTATCATATTCAAGGAACCAATCCCTATAGGGAGTCATATGAAAGGATGCACCAGATTCAACCAACCATGCCTCATGATCTGCATGTGTGCTTGAATAAGCCAAGTACACATCCCCTCCTTCCTTGGAGGAATTTTCTTCTGTAGAAGGAGATTCTTCAAATCCCTTCTTTTTCTCAACTTTGGATCAACATTGCTTCTTATAGTGTCCTTCTTTTCCACATCTCCAACATACCTTTACAAAATTTCCGAGAGATTTAGATCCACCCTTAGACTTAGATCTCCCACTTGAGAACTTAGATCTATTTCTTTCCTGGGAATGTCCTCTTGCAAATAATGCATCTGTGCTCTGTCCTTCCATATTCTTCCATCTCATCTCCTCCGAAAAAAAAGATGATACCACTTCATAAAACTTCAAGGAAGTTGTATTACTACCTATGGACACAACCATAATATCCCACGAGTTTGGTAAAGAATACAGTAAAATGATCCATTTATCTTCATTTGAAATTTTAATATCAACAGATACTAAATGACTTACCACGATATTGAAGGCATTCAAATGCTTTGCCACCGAGCCTCCATCTCTCATCCTCAGGTTATAGAGATACTTTCTCAGGAATAGTTTATTCACTAGGGACTTAGACTGATACAACTTCCCCAACTTATCCCATAAATCCTTGGCTATAACTTCCTCTGACACATTCAATAATACTGAATCTGAGAGACACAGTCGGATTGTGCTATTTTCCTTTCGATCCAAAATTTTCCAGTCATCTGTTGAAGTTCCTATAGGTGCAATACCTGGATCTACTATGATCCACTAATCTTTGTCCACCAAAATATCTTCCATCTTGAGCTTCCACAACTCAAAAATTTTCCCATTAAACTTCTCGATCTCCATCTTCGAATTGCTTACCATTTCTTTTCACCTGAAAAATCAATACCACATATCTCCCACTATAACAAGGCTTATCACAATCCCGAGCCAAACCCTTGACCACAAAGACATCCCCCTGAAGCAAACAAAGATTTGATACCAAATGTAGATTTTAACCTTGTACAATATTTACTACAAACAGATTTTCAGTAAAATAACAGAAAAGATACAATGGAAAATACAAACATTACACATAGATTTTTCCCCTAGAAACCCAAATCGGGTAAACCAACATATTCTATATTCATTCATTGTGATAAATTGTTTACAATACAATATACATATAAGAGCTAGCAGCATCCAAAATCCTAACCCAATGACCTGGATTAGTCAACAACCCTAATTCCTTAACTGCAAATAGAAAACCATCGGCAAAAAAACATGTGCCAAAAAACCACCTATATATGTGACACGTTTCCTGAGGTAGAATTTTTTTTTTCCAGTGGTTTTTCTATTGTAACCTCCCTGTGCGCCTGACACAATGCTTAGACACTACTTCTTCTAAAAATAATATAGCACATACCCAATAGCAACGAATCCAAGGGAGACACCAGTAGATGAGAAAATCATGTTGAAAGGAGCTATATGGGTATTTTCGGGTGTAGGAAGGGGGGATATCTCCATAATAAATGGATCTTTAAACATACCTATACTGAAATTTTCGTAGCCCCTAGAAGAATCACCTATGAAAGGCATGGTGGTGCTAGGATTAGCTCACAAGTCGGGTGTGCAATAATCAAGTTGATCAATGGTAACTATATTTCCTTGATGGGGAAAACATATCACGCGAAAGATAGTGGATACAATAGCCTTCATTACATAGAACCAAGTGCAAACCAAGATTATATTATAGTCGAGTGTGGTGTCTATTACTTTGGATTCTATGGAGACAATCTTGTCGTCGAGCTCAATGGATTCGTGGGGTTCGAAAAAAATTTCATCAAAATATTGTAGGATGGTTTGCGATGTGGTGAGCTGAGGAAAACCAAGGGATTTCCAACATGACAAAGACATAATGGTAGTGGACGCTCCTTTTTCGATCATCGTATGAAAGATATTCTTGTTAAGACAACCAACTGTGATTTTTAATGCTAGTTTGTGTGAGAGACGTGACTCACTCTGTTTTGTGTCAAAGGAAATAATGTTTGACTCTGAAAGGTCGATTCCCCGTATGGTTGATAAAAAGAATTTTCTTTGTGAAGTAAAACTATGAAATACTTCGAGTTCTAACATGACACATGGTTCCTAGGATATATATTCCATTATTTTATAGTGTTGAGCTACCCAGGCATTCTGATTATGAGTATTCCATCGAAGTAACCCTTTTGGAGGGCATATTGCATATTTGAAAACTTGTTTCTCGAAAGTGAGAGGGCCATTGGGTGGTGTAGTCAATGGAGGTTCCTTAGATGAAGGTTCCCCTTCTTAGGAGTCATAGTTATTCACTCTGGTGGATAATGCCACCATATATTTAAGCATCATAATATTCATGGTTGAGGAGCCTATGTTTCCCCAGGGTGGGGGTGCAAGAGCTTGTGCTACCATTTGTTGTTTTTGGTGTTACAAGGAAAATCTGTCTATGGCTAGGGGTAAACCACAACAAATGAAACAACACCCAAAAATTGACTCTAATCTCAAGTATGATATATAAATGAAATTCTAACAAGACAAGGATAAAAGCCTACCTCGTTTGAATGTTTGAATAAGACCATTGTTGAGAACGCAACCCAAAGCTTTATACCTACCACATGTCCACAACAACCAAGATACGCAAGCATATGGTGATAATATATGATGTCAGCATATAAATGATCATAATCCATTAATATACATGACAAATACGCCCATGGAAAGTAATTCAAATATTTGCAAGATATCAATTGGATGAGAAAAGAGTATTTATATTAAAGTAATCAACATAAGTACATAGGTGACAAACTTCTGTAACGACACATATCAGAATCGAAAAACCAAGTACCTCTAGCTGGGCCTTCACCACTTCAATCCTCCACAAAGGCAAGATCATATATAGGATTCAATGAGGTTCTCCTTCACAAAGTAGGAAGAGCTTGGGGGATGAACACAAGAAGTTCATACTTTCAAGGACAAAGGGATGCAGACTCAATATGAAGTGAAGTTTCTCCAGAGTGTCTTTTCTCTCAATGTTGAATTGTTTTAGGCTTGGATATGGCTCAATTTATAGCCTATAAATGAAATTGAAGGGCCAAGTCAGAGCATTTCTAGTATATAGAAGGTCAAGAATCATGGATCTCGTGACATGGCATGGAAATCCGACATAATTTTTAATTTTTGAGCACCAAACCCGATGTACAAGGGTTGTAGTGGAGCAAATTGTGTATACACTTGTTGTATAAATGATAGGGTGTGTATATGTACAAAAATGTGTATTTTTTTCTCTAGAGTGAACAAAAAGGGGACTTCAAGTATGCAAAGGGAAATGGTCGAAGGGAATCCAAGCAATATGCATGGAGTGAGGTAAAATTTTTTGTAACAGTTGGGGGGGAAAGGGTTGGTTAATACCATTGGTTGGGAAGGATATCCCCCTCTCTTGAGGTATTTATGAACCTCACCAAGGAAAGGGAAGTCTTTGGTCAAGTGGTCCTCCTTACATACCATGTAAGGGTATTTGCCTTTATTTCCCCCCCAACATTGGGGTTTTATATTTTTGTACTCTTTTGTTGGTTAGAATATTTTTTGGATTGACACTTATTTTTATTATTGCCTCTAGGTTGCTGAGATGAAGTGGATTGAACCACATTCACCTCGAAGGTTTGTGCAGGAGAGGGAGCAGATTTGGTATTGGTACTAGTATGGGATGAGGATGGGGTGGAGGCTAGATGGCCTTGTTTCTCAATCGATTGGGTCAGAGAATCTATTTTTATGGAACCTAACAAGCTCACGACATGGGATTCCGGGGCTAGTCAGGATGGGTCATTCGTCGGTCTATGAGCACGAGGAATCAGATCATATAGTGTGCCATATTGGGAATATACGAAGTCCAAATATTGAGCATATTTGATTGCTTTCTCCTCAATAACAACACCTCCCATGGAGAAATCTCTAGCAATGGGTGGAAAGAGTGACTTAGTAAACCAATCTGCTATGACTTAGTCCAAAATTGTGACTTTAATCAACCATCGTCATCGCCTCCATTCATGAATATGATAAAAAATGTGAGTGGAGGTGGATTTTCAAAGTGAGTTTAGAAGTTGGGTAACAGTATCATACTAGATTGGCAGTTGTAAATGAGTCAGAAATTCCATAGAAAGAGAATTAAAGTTGACAAAGGAGTTTCATGGCAGCATGATATACCATTTTGTTGCCGAACCTATGAGAGTTCTCTAGAAAATTGTTAATCGAATAGACTCTTCCATCAAGGAGTTAGAATAACACCAAATATGGAAGTTCATCACATGATTGCTAGGATATTCTCCAGGATTGCTATCAAACTTCAAGATGTCGAAGGGTAGTTTGGTAGGGATGGGTGGCCAGAACGAGGCATGTTGTATGGAATCATTAGTCAAATGTAACAAATCTGGTAGATCTAATGTAGAAAAAAGGGAAGTTGTCGGTTTGGTTACGAATACTAGTAGTACATATGTGGCATTGAGGTATCAGTAGGACCATATACAGGTTGTGATGGCATTGTAAAACCTGGAAGTCCTCCCATATATTGAGGTTGAGAGGGTTGGGGAGTAGGAATCATGGGGTTCATTATTTGAGTGGAAAAATATCCTTGTGGAGGGATGTCCATTGGATTAGGCTGGCCCCATGGAGTGTTGGAAACCACCAGATATGGTATTCTATTATAAATCCTTGTAGGGATTGAATTAGAAGCAGTGGAGGAGCATGTCGGGATGACCTACCCTCGAGATTGAGGTTGTATTCTAGCAAGGTATTGTCCCCAAACTGGATGTTTCCCCCAAACTGGTTGTTTCCAACAAGTTGGTTGTTACCCCCAAGCTGGTGATGGCCTTGCAACTAAGGATTTCCCCCATGCTGGTTGTTTCCCCCATGTTCAAGAGGGACCTGCAGCTGATGGTTTCCCTCCAATTGGAATTTCCCCCCAGTGGGAGGTATATAAGAACTTCCTATCTGAATAGTTTGTGTAGGATGAATAGTTTGTTTGGTTGTCATTAGGTTACCTACTTGACTAGAAGGGGGAAAAACAAGATACTTGTCATAGGGTCTAAGGAAACAACACTACTAGCCACCTGACTAGAGGGATGTTGGCCCTTGACCAAGTTTTGGGAGAACCTTGGTCGTGTTGACCATTTTTGGGACTTCGATAGGCTGGTCAAAGACAATGCCTAGGCGAAGTAGAGATCTTGGGATCTCACTCATTTTGTGGGATTTTTGGGTTTATGTAATGGGTATGGGATGTCGACCCATGGGTTCACCCATGTTTAGGCCCCTTTTTGTAATGTATAAATATGTATCTAGGTGATGTAATTAGAGGAGTTAAGGGTTACTAGTCATTGATCGGCTTAGTGTTTGGCTAGTTGGCTTTGTGCAAGAATGTGTTGAATCTTGCAGAGCTAAGTGCGAGTGTTTGGTAAGTGCTTTGTGTGTAGACTGTGTAAGGATTCGTGCTATGACCTGATCGTGAGGAAGGTGGATCTAGTTCATTGTGCACAGATCACTTGTCCAGTGTGGAGTAAGCTCTGTGGCTCTGTGCCTGTAAGAATATTGAAGTTGACTAATAAATAAGAAGAAGAGTTGGTGGACGTAGGCCTACACTTAGGTGAACCACACATATCCTGTGTTGATGTGCTTTGTGCAATGTTATTCATGGTGTTTATGTTTATGTTTTCTTAGTGCACTGATCTTGATGTATGTAGATAGATCTATGAATGCTTAGTGCTTTATGATGTGAATGAATGTTAGATCTGAACTGATGATAAGTGCTTAGTGGTGTTGATTTGTTTATCACAACGTTGTTCTATATTTAGGGTTAATCTGTGAAGTGAATAAGAATCATAAATTAATGAAATTTATTGGCTAAGTGCTCTGTTAAGAATTGTAATCACAAATCTATGTCCTAGATAGGTTATAGACACTTGAGTCATGCAACCCCCCCTGCCTGTACCTTAGGTGAGACTTCATATGCTTCATAGGTGTTGCCGAAAGGGCCAGTAGTTAGGGTTTTTTTGGTGCATTGTTGAAGCGTTGAACCCTGGGTCTGCCCTTGTGTGCCAACAAATGGTTCTGTTGACAGGACCAAAACTGTGATTGTTGGGAACTAAATAAAATAAAAATATTTGTGTGTAGACTTTTCGTTGTAGTGCACATTATTCTACATGAATTGTGAAGTTATGTGCTAAAAGGGAAGTCCGATCTGAATAAAAGAGGTAAGATCTTAAATATTTTTGCTCTGATAAAGGTAAGATAAGTGGAAATTTTTTTCTTCAAAAGTATTGGTTTAGGTATGTTTGATAGATTTGGTCCTAATTGAAAGCTAGGGCACAACTAGAAGAAAGAAGATTTGATATGAATACATTTGATAGAAATAGTGAAAGATATGTTATTCCCATGCATAGAAATAATTTTTGGACTAACAAGTGGATACAGGATCCTAGAAAGAATTTGTGTAGATTGCAGGTCCATCACTGTGATCCTAGTGCGCAGTATAGAAATGGTTGGGGATCGTTCAAAAGAAAGAGAGGATTGACATTATGTTATCGTTGAAGAAGACCAGGACATCTTGCTGAGGAATGCCCTAGTGTAGGTCCTACTTGTCTTTGTTGTAAAGCTATGGATCATGAGATTTTGGATTGCCCTAGAACATGATACAAGAAAACCATGAAGAAGGTCAAGAAACTAGGGATATGTTAGAAAACGAGAAAGAATATGAATCCATGTTATTACAGTTAAAAGAAACACTGAATGATCATAGAAAAATCAGTCTACCAAAGATCTTAAAAGAGAAGCAGTGCATAGAAACAAAAATAGGAGACTTCGATAGAGACTGTGTGATAGATGAGGTAACACAGGTGAACCTTATGCCATAAAGTACTTGGGAAATTTTGGGAAAGCCTGCTATGATTCCTTCATTGGGAAGGATAGGATTGTTGAAAGGAAAG
>JASDQU010371706.1:19312-40594 GCA_032191745.1 Picea mariana
GGTTTGTTGACAACAGCACCCCTTTTTCTCTTTTGTTAGGAAGGACCTAGATTGAGAAAGATCAGATCCGAAGGAAAGATGAGGAGGAAGCCATAAAAAAAAAGAGCAATAATTAAAGGACTTCATGGCTAGAAAAGTAGAGCGAATAATACAAGAACAAGAGGACAAATCAAAGCAACAGAAAGAAAGAGAGTTAGTTGTCAAAGTTGAAAGAACGCAAGAAAGCTTAAAGAACCTATCCACGCAGAAGAAAAGAGCATCCACCCCAGAAATAGTAAGAAAAGAGGTATTACACTCGAACCCTTTGAAAGACCCTCAGCAATGCAAAGTTACTACGCTAAGAGAAGATAAGAATGATAATGGGAAGAGGAACCCATAAACTCAGATCACAGGAAAGAAGGCAAGAAAGCTCAGTAAGAAGAAGGCAAAGTTAGAAAGACTACAGGAAGTTCCAGAGAAGACTTCGCAGAAGGCAGGCTTGCAGAACTTGAACCTCGTCGGAATATCAAAACAACACAGAATGGAACTTCGCCATGGAAAAGCTATATGACCATTGGAGGCGCCCAACCGTTAGAATGACACTCTAGAACGGTTAGAAACACAACTATTGTCGAAAAATGTCGCCATTGGACCATTGTGACCGCACCATAATGGATGGATTGAGGTATTCCTTCTTGATGGAGGAATCCGTTATGACATTGTCTATTTATTCCATTGAATGTTGCATCAAGACCACTTTCGCAAACTTAGATATTTGAGCTAATAGATAAGTGATCACACACCGTGCTGTGCTGTCTAGACTTCACCATTGACTCGATTACTTTGAGTATATGTTCACCTACTCGAGTTATTTGAATACGAGTGTGTATGTTGGACGAACGTAGAACAATAGAGAAGTCTGTGGAGGAGATATTAATAGACCTTATGAATGAGAAATTCATGTCTGCAGAAGTACATGCCTCATCGATGGGAGGATTGCAAGCATCCCCCTCAACTAGACGTCGATCTGGGCCATCCCGAATTGCAAGGGAGAAAATAAGCAAGCACTGCGACGATCTGGCGAATGCAAATTAGATCCCATCGGTCTTTTCCGACTACATCCCACCCTTGGTTGGCATGGTTTTTCGTGACAACATCTCGAGGGATTTCGAGTACACACTCATCACTACGTACCTCCCGAAAGGGATACGCACAGTAGGACCACAGCTGGGACTGATCCCAGACCTCAACCTCAGCGATGGAAAGAATTATGCGATGCTCACATTGCATCACTACCTAACAAAGACAACTAGGAAGAAACCTAAGATAGTTCCCTAGTCATGGATCAATGAGATCGCGATATCAACTATCTTAAATTTGATGAAGATCCCACACTTCAGGAGACATCATGAGGTTAACATGTGCGTTAAGCTCCTCTTGTCATGCTACCATGGCGGGTATCTGTGGTTGGACAGGCGCATCACTGTGGATCCGACATTGATCCATCAGATCACCGGACTAATCATGCAAGGATCATATCCACATCAGTTTTATCCAAGGAAGGTTGCAGATTGCTCCATGGCATAGCGTATAAAGGAAACCTATGGCGATGTGGAGAAGGGAAGGCGAGGTTACAAGGTAGCCTCCATGCAATATGGCGTAGTAAACCTATCTTGTCAATTGATCGCTGGCAAGATTGTCAGGAAGAACCGACCGACGCAAGTCACAGGGTTCATATTCGACCTCGTAGGGAAGTGCGTTGAGGGCATGCAGATGAACTGGGCGAGCTACCTCGTCAATGAGTTGGAGAAGGACTGCCGCAAAGCATAGAACCAATGTTATGAATTCCACTTTAGTTGGTTGTTGACATTAATAGCATTTGTCACTTGGGAGATGCCAGAGGGAGCGACATTCCCTAAAGTTGATCCATCAGAACCACTGGCCGCGAGATTCACCACTTTGTAGTATTCAAGCGACATGGCGAAGCAGTGGCATCAAATGTAGTGTTCCACACGTACTACTTATAGATCACACAGGCCATTGAATCCTTCCCCCAGATGACACTGAATACACTCCATCGGTTCATGCACTCGCGAAGTTCTGGGCAGACCGATACTTCATATATATCACCGCACATGGGGACGAAATCAAGGAGTTGCATTCTTACTACAAATTGACTGAGGAAGATATGGAGGAAATAACCAAGGAATGGCATGAAAAATTCCTTGTACCAGTCAAGAAGATAGAGCTTTCTGACCTTGACATCATCGAAAGCCCTTTGGTCACCCAAACCGAGTATGAAGGACCAAGTAGTGCAAATAAGAAGAAGAAAAAGGAGGATTTGGAGGACATCGACAGTGAAGAAAAAGACAATGCACCAAAGAGAACTACGTCTGATTCACCTGCAAGAGGAGGAGGCGATGAAGTAAACTAAGAGGAGGAAGGGGAAGAAGACAAGCAAGAAAAGGGAAAAGTAACACTACCAAAGGATCCCCTTGCATAGGTTGCGAATTCAAAGAAAAGGAAGGGTTCCCCCTATAAACCCTCAATGCCGAAGAAATCCTGAGCCACTAAGCCTCAATCACAGAACATGCTCATGGTGGATGATATCCAACTCATCATCATCACTGTAGAAAATACTTCATAGAACATCCTGCGGAGACATGAAGCCAAGCAAGAAATAATGTATGAAAAGATCGAGAAAGAACTGAAAGACATCCAACAGGCTCTCCAGTCGAGCCGTCCAGTGTCCACTGCACCACCTTCAACAGAGAATGTAGAATTGGGGGATGATCCTACCCAACTACGAAAACTAGAAGATGTAACAAAGACTTGACTTCATCGAGTCCAGGAAGAAAAGGAGTAGGCCACAGAGTCCTTGAGGAAAGAAAAGGAGGATTCTTTTGAGCAACTTCGGGTTGTGCAACAATAAAAAGATGACCTTCGAGTGAAGCTCGAAGAGGACAAAGAGAAAATCTAGAAAGAGAAATACCAGCTGCTCGAGGAGCAGACTGTGGTCAGAGAGGCAGTGACTAGAGCACTTCACTATGTTCTAGGCTTGGCACAGATGGAAGAATAAACAACCGAGATCCAAGTGGGGAATCTCGCTGAGGCTATTCAATAGCTCCAAGCAAGAGTAGAAAAGATAGAACTTCAAGCAGTGCCTAGCACTCTGCAGGAATTACGAGATCAAAGGGAAGAAACTACCAGGAGCGCAATAGAAAGAATTAGGGCGTTGGCTGCAGAATGAAAGAAACTCAGTAACTGTAGTGCGTAGACCTACGAGCGCCTTGCAGAATACCTGGAACTAAGAGAATTGGAGGCACAGCTCCAGGAGGTGAAGCAACAAGAATCAATAGTGCAAGCACAAGTGAAGCTTCTTACTGCGGTGGAAAAGATGAAGAGGTCGCAAGATCAACGCGTTGTTCAACAGAAGGTCACGACCACCTAGAGCAGAGTTATGGAGGTGACACAGCGACTCCAGCTAGTGTAGGACAAAGCCTACACTCTCTTTGAAGAGATCAGAGGCTCACAGTTGGAACAGGTGGTCGTTGTTGAGGAAAATATATGAAATAATCTTTGTAATATACTAGATATAAAAAGTATGAAAAACAGAAATAAAATGATAGAATTGGCAGAATAACAACAATATAACCAGAATAATCACCACAATCACACTAAAATGATATAAAAATAACAACATAAATAACACTTTGATTCTTAGAGCAATGTTCACGGGCCTCTTCGAGGGGGCAACCTTTAGTCGAGCAAAGCTCTATTACAATAATCTTCAAGCTAGGGTTCTCATACCCTCGACTCCTATTTGTACTAAATATGTCTATCAAAAGAAGAATCTAGAGGAAGATCCTTCTAGAAGCGGAAGCTTCTATTAGGTCTTCTTACATTCGACTTATTCTATTTTATTTCAAGGCTTTATTAATATTGACCTTTATTACATCCGAATATATTGTTCTACTTATGTGCAGGTTAGGACCCTAACATGTCCTCCCCTTTAAAAACAACCTTGTCCTCAAGGCTTGAGATGTGGAAATTGTTGCAGAATGGTAGTTGGTTCCCACATGGCATCTGTTGGAGTTATATCTTTCCACTGGATTAAAACTTCCTTGATGGTTCTCTAATGCAGACGACGCTCATGCTGGTCCAAAATGGCTTGTGGCTGTAGCCAAATGGATCCTTCTTCGGCTAACTCGGGAAGGTTGGTTTGAATTTGGCACTTAGTTCTGATCACCTTCTTTAAGAAGGAAACTTGAAAATCATGATGTAGCTTTGAATGACTGGGAAAAGATAATTGATAGGCCTCCTATCCCACACACTTGAGAATTGAATAAGGACCATAAAATTTGGGCTCTAGCTTCTGACAATGCTCGGCCTTGAGGGAATTCTGTTAGTAAGGTTGCAGGCGAAGAAACACCTGATCCCCTTCTTCAAATTGACATTCATAGTGACCTTGATCTGCTTGTTGCTTCATGCGATTTTGTGCCATGACCAAATTATCTTTGAGGGTATGGAGAATAGCCTCTCGAACTATACGTGTTTGGTCAACCGCCTGGACCTTCAAGACACTAGGTAAGTATGAGAGAACTGAAGGTGGATTCTGTCCATATACCACTTTAAAAGGCGTCATGTGTGAGTTGTATGGTATGAAGTTTTGTACCACCATTCATCTAGGGGTAACCATTGAGCCCACTGATTTTTCTTTTCTAAGGCAAAACACCTCAAATATGTTTTCAAACACTTGTTGACAACTTTTGCTTGACCATCAGTCTGGGGATGATAAGCTGTACTGAGATGCAATTGGGTGCCTTGTAGCTTGAACAATTCTTGCCAAAAATTGCTTGTGAAAGTTGGGTCGCGATAAAAAACAATAGAGTGTGGCATGCCATGAAGATTGAAGACCTGATCCATGAAAATTAGAGCCACCGTGGATGTTGTAAACGGGTGTTGAAGAGCGCAAAAATGAGCATACTTGGAAAGGCGATCAACAACCACCATGATGACTGATTTATTTCTCGATTTGGGTAAGCATGTAATAAAATCCATATAGATGTCCTTCCAAATAGCAGGTGGAATCGAGAGCGGTTGTAGTGTGTGTGTATGAATCCCTCAACTGCGGGTTTATGCACGTAACAAAAGATCTATGTGGCTTAAAGACTACCTTGAAAAAAAAAATTCCCAACAATTTTTGCCAAGGAAAGTGCTCTGATACCACTTGTAATATACCAGATATAAAAAGTATGCAGAACAAAAATAAAATGCTAGAAATGGAAGAATAACAACAATATAACCAGAATAATCACCACAATAACACTAAAATGATATAAGAATAACAACAGAAATAACACTTTGATTTTGAGAGCAACCTCTAGTCGAGCAGAGCTCTATTACAATAATATCCAAGCTAGGGTTCTCATACCCTCGACTCCTATTTATACTAAATATGTCTATCAAAAGAAGCATCTAGAGGAAGATCCTTCTAGAAGCAGAAGCTTCTATTAGGTCTTCTTACATTCGACTTATTCTATTTTATTGCAAGGCCTTATTAATATCGACCTTTATAACATCCAAATATATTGTTCTACCTATGTGCGGGTTAGGACCCTAACAATCTTACTCAATCATTTTTAGACTTTAATTAGCTAAAGAAAAGTAGATGGGAATATCACGCTATGTTTATAGCCAAAAAAATAACATCCTAACTCACAAGTATTAATTACGAGTGCTTAGGCTAGTCTTTTATCAACAAAAAGCTTGCTGGAAATTCACCTTTTATGTAATTTTTTGAATACAATAGTTGTTGAAATAAATGTAAGAAAAAAAGTAAAGACACCAAGATGATAATCAAGACAGTTGAGACATAAAGAAATCCTTTATTTCATTCCAGATCACCAAAGAGTCATTTTATTTACAAAATATCATACATAAATATTAGACCAAAGTCAAACTTAGACATCCCCGATGGAGCATACAAAAGGACCTCTGACATAAAACCAAAACTGAACTCTAAAAGATGGATCAGATTGCCACATATTTCTGCCCACTCGACTATGCACAATAGCCTTTATCACTCATGCAAATTAGTTCACAAACAAACAAGTCTACATAGACTATCAAAGATTGATCAACACCTCTAGAAAAACAAGTGTCTGAATGATTTGATTCAGCCTTGAATATTGTTGTCTACAATAAGACCTTGCTATCACAAAAGAGAATTAGGATATGATGAATATATGAATGAATGAAAACTGAACTATCTCAACATAAACTCAAAGAGAAAACCTTAGCATGCTTCTTCTTCTATCCCTCCCCTTGTTCCTCCCTTTATTTTCGCTTTTAACAAATTAGAATTGGTTGAAGTAGTTCAACCAACTCATTAGTTAAGTTAATTAAAAGACTCAACTAACTTTAGTTAGGGGGAAGAGTCATAATTATAATAAGGGTCATAATTAAATAATAACTAGTAGGTGGAACCCCTTGTGACTCCCTTTAGTTCATAACAATCATAACATAACCATTAGTTAAGCAAAACACACCTCCTTGTGTCTCCCATCAACATATTCACTTTTGGCAATTTTAGCTCATGAAATTTGAAATTATTTCAAAAATAATACTCATATATCCAAAATAAAACATGTTGTCCAAAGATCCCTGAAGTCCACTGTCATAAAACAATAGATAAAATAAAACTCAAAAGTCATATTTTCCAATTGTGAGGCCATCTTTCTTTTGCTAATGCTATCATCTTTAGTCCTTCTCTTTTACATAAGAATAATACGCCTCTATTTTTAACCTTTTACTTGAATAGCTCATCCCTGCATGCGTGATTGATTAGAAATGATCTTTTAATTAACCATACATGACAACTCTTTTAAAATATGAAATGGATTTTGGCTCAACAATATATCAAACTCATGCATTTGAATCCATACAGATTGTTTTACCGTTTGTCAATGAGCAGGGGGTGAAAAAGGGTTCTGGGATATGCGCGGGGTTTGTATTGAGAGAAAACATGATTCCATGAGGGGAAAAAGAACATGGTTACTGCTCAATGACAACAACAATCAACTGTAAGTAACCCAATAAAACGTCATTGTAATCCACGCAAGACATTGCCACTTCCAACTACTTTAACACTGAAATTCTCTTGACCGTAATTAATCTCAGAACAAGAAGTGGAAACATGAATATGGGAGGTGATGGGGTTTGTAATTAGATAAAAATGAAATAATGGAAGGGACGAAAGATGATTACTATTCATAATCAAATATCCAACACAGTGCCATCACAAGACAGTATGCATTCCACACAATCCGTAAAGAGGATTTTGTTCCATTCTCTGCATCTAATAATAATTTCCAAACAGTAGCCTTTCCACTCTGTTAACCATCGAAATCAACCACTGCCCATACATTGCTTGAATCAACAAATATACTCAAATTAACATTTCCAAAATTCATAATGAAGTCACATAATTATTGCAATTGGGCCTGTTATCAAATGTTCTGATATTCAATAAACATATATATAGCCAGTAAACCTAATAATCTGGGTTATATTGAAAATTACGAATTGATATTTAAACATATAATCAGCAACCACCATTTAGATACAAGCTATACACAGGGTAACTCAACCGGGCAATGTAATTCAACCACTGTAAAAAAAAAAACTATTCAATGTGACTTAAAAGGTTGGGCCATCCACCCCACATGACGAGGTCTTCAACATCATGCCCTTTCTTAACAAATAGTTGATTGCAACAAATAAAAACGCTTAAAACTCTGTGAAATGCAAGCTATCCATTTTATACACAATGCGTAGTCACCAAAACATTACGATACAATATCTCCATTTAATAAAATCAAACACATAGTCACAGTAGTAACTCAATCCATCATGATGAGTCCTTAATAACACATTATTACTTCGATTTAAACCAATTGTATCCAACCATGCTGTGCAAACTCAGGTTTATACAATCAAATAATCATAAGGATACAATGGTTATAGTTTCTACATTTGTCTAGTTCCATAATCATTCGGCCCAAAAGAAAACCACAGTTACCATGACCATTTTTTCATTGTGCAAAAAACCATACACACACATTAATCCGAATCAGGGTAACGACCCTCTCCATTAACCAATACTAAGTTATTAATCATAAGGAGAGTGCCTGTGTGATTTGAGTGAAGCCAATAACAATGGAGGGTTTGTCACGATTATCACAGAGGCAGTAACTAAATGCCAAACCAAAATGACTACCATATGACCAATTGGGCGAGTTTGTAATCAATTTAATTGACCAAACATTCAATCCATAATAACCCATAGTAACCTGACAAGCCCAACAGTCTTCTCTATAAAACCCTTAGACTGGAGGGTTAAGGGTTTGCTCGGTAGCCATCACAGGAGGAACAGAGCCAACTTCTCATAATAGTGAAAACTTCGAGACCAAAGGTGTACACACAAAGAGGGCTATGATTCATTTGTGGACAAGAAACAATTCCATGACAGGGGCCATAACAAGAGATGAGTCTTTAACTTGGTGTGGAAATGTTATTTTCACGCAAGGTATAACCCTCGTGCCCTTCGATCAAACAACTACCACACATAGGTGAAGACATGGCCGAGCAAGAACAGGAAACCCACTTCGTGACCCCTATTGGTGAAATCAATCAACTACCCCCATGTATAATGCATGGTGACATAAACACTTTAGACATTAAACCCCATAAAACCCCACAGACTGGATATAGTAACGCATAAGCGTGAAGATCGCCCACCAAGACCAACAAGGATATTCTAAGTAAACTAGCATAGATCTGTTGTGAATGCTAACGCCCCAGGATAACTAGTAATGCTATGACTTCAACATATTTTCAAAGAGAATCATCAACGTTTCATTCACAATCACCATTTACACAGTTGCAATACTTAAGGAAAGCACAACTAATATAATTGAGCCAATATCCATTTCATAATGAGAGTAGACTAATGAAGGGCCAAAAAAAAGAACATACCTATAACCAAATGTCTTAAAACATGAGTCGGCCGAGTGGTTCCTCCTTGCTGAGAAATCAAAGCATAACCACAACAGTAATGTTTGGAAGATAGCATGACTAGGGTGGCATCCAACGGTAGGGGTAAGGCGATGTGCAATAAATGCACATCACTTACCTACTTCAAATTCATTCAATTCTTAGTACGCGCCAGCTACTCAATTAAAAAAATCATCTACCTTGAACCAACAACCTTTAATTTCCAAGAGCGCCACCCGTATCATCATATTACCATCTCTATTATGCAGGAATGCATACCAACTATGCTATATACAACCTCGATAACTCAGAAGGCTACCCTATGTTAGCTAGGATTTGCCACAATCATTTCCAATGCATATAGTATAGTATGTTGGCATAGGAAAGTTTCTTCTTTTAGTTTCTTTTCATTTGTTTGCATGTAGTATAGTAAAATTTCCAAATTAGATCCCATTTATTATAGTATTTTTCGCTTCTCTCAAAACTGTCCTTCATGCAATTTCACTGACATGCTTGTTGTGAAGGTGCAATAAGAACATAATAGCATAGGTTGTAGTAACATAAGGAATCAACACCTCATAAGCTAAAATCATAACCAATAACAACAGTATCTCATCAACCATGTAAGCCATGTCGCATATCATCACAACTTCAAAAGTGAACAGATCTGATCTTCAATAGTTCAAGGGGGTCCCACCCACTAGTATTATTTAGTTTTTTATAATAATATGCTTTAGCAACACTTTGCGGGCAAAACTCTGTTGACAATTTTAATTGTCAACAATCAACACAGTGGAACAACGCCTACAAGGGCCTGTCACCAAGCAAGTCATTCAGGAGTTTGCCGAGCAAGAGGCTTTAGCGAAGCACCAAGTTGAGGCAGCTCAAGCTAAGCTTGAGGCCTTCAAAGCAGTGTTGCCCAGATCAAAGTGATTCGAGACGAGTCACAAGTGAGTGTTGGGGGCTTGTTGGCCCTCGACCAAGTTTTGGGATAACCTTGGTCGTGTTGACCATTTTTGGGACTTCGATAGGCTGGTCAAAGACAATACCCAGGTGAAGTGGATATCACGAGCTCTCACTCATTTTGTGGGTTTTTTGGGTTTTAGGGTTTATGTAACGGGTATGGGATGTCGGCCCATGGGTTCACCCATGTTTAGGCCCCTTTTTGTAATGTATAAATAAGTAGCTAGGTGATGTAAGTAGAGGAGTTCAGGGTTACTTGTCATTGATTGGCTTAGTGCTTGGCTAGTTGGTTTTGTGCAATAATGTGTTGAAGCTTGCAGAGCTAATTGCGAGTGTTTTGTAAGTGCTTTGTGCACATATTGTATAAGGCTTTGTTCTATGACCTGATCATGAGCAAGGTAGATCTAGTGTGTTGTGCACAGATCACCTGTCCAGTGCGAAGTAAGCTCTATGGCTCTGTGCCTGTAAGAATATTGAAGCAGACTAATAAAGAAGAAGAAGAGTTGGTGGACGTAGCCCCACACTGGGGTGAACCACGTATTTCCTGTGTTGATATGCTTTGTGCAATGTTATTCATGGTGTTTTTGTTTATGTTTTCTTAGTGCACTGATCTTGATGCATGATAGATAGATCTATGAATTCTTATTTCTTTATGATGTGAATGAATGTTAGATCTGAATTGATGTTAAGTTCTTAGTGGTGTTGATCTATTTATCACGACGATGTTCTATATTTAGGGTTAATCTGCGAAGTGAATAAGAATCATAAATTAATGAAAGTTATTGGCTAAGTTCTTTGTTAAGCATTGTGATCACATATCTGTGTCCCAGCTAGGTTGTAGGCACTTGAGTCTTGCAACCCCCCCTACTTCTACCTCATGTGAGACTTCATCTGCTTCGCAGGTGTTGCCGAAAGGGCCCGTAGTTAGGGTTTTGTTGGTGTGTTGTTGAAGCGTTGAACCCTGGGCCTGCCCTTGTGTGCCAACAAAGGAAAAGGTATAGAACATCCAAGCAAAAATCTTGGTGTGAACATATATGCAACCAAGGTGGCGAGAATAGAACTTGATCCATGTGTGAAAGGACTTGTGTTTGTGAGTGGTTGTGATGGGGAAACCTGAGTTAACGATATTCCCCACAAAGGAGAAGTGTTAGTAGTGGTGATGTGTGCCAGGGAAGTTATCTCGGGATCAAGTGGGGGTATCACCAATCCATCTGTATAGTTATTTGTTTTTGCATCCATTCCAGAAGATTGCCTATTGTACATACCGGGTGGTAAGTGGTAAGAAGAAAAATAATCAATAAATCTTGTTGAAGGAAGCTTAACATATAGTGGGTTATAAGGACGAGTAAAAGGGGGATTTGTGAGAGGGATAGAGCCTTCCTTGATGATTTTGAACGCCCCTTTAGGATGGTCACTTGGGGGAGCTACGTTCCCAATTTTATAAGCAACCTATTACTTAATAGTTACTTCATTTGAAGGGTTGTGTGGAAGATCGTGTTCTTCAGGTTCCAACCCTTGCATTCTTTGAGATCTGCAGAGACCTTGGTTATCCATAGTGAAAGTGTAACAGAAATAACCATCCCTAAGGCCAACTACGAATGTCAAAAGAAAACACCTCTAATAAATCCAAAAGTAATCAACCAAGCAAATAGTAAGTGAAAGGATCTTCCAAATACGGGATATCAAGTCGTCAATGAAGATATGAGAAATAGTTACAATAATCCTCAGAAAACAGTTCCCCAAGGTGCAAGTAAGAGCCCACAGGAAAATACCCTCCTTTTTGGTTGAAGCTGAGATTAAACATCTATCGTAGGTACCACAAGGAATCTACCTTGTAGTCACCCGTGTGTAATCCTAGAAGAGGTTACTATGTCTACCAATTCACAATGAATGGTCAGAGTGGGTACAACATTCAAGAATACAAAATGGGCATGGGAATGTCGGATACAAATCCAAGACCCAAAAACTAATAAGAAGTGGTGTCACTGCGAGGACTTGCCACACTTCAAAGCTCCAAACTTGCAATCATCCCACTAGGAAAATAGAGGGGGGGAAATCTCAATTGATCGCTTCACTTGACCTCGGGTTTGAATNTTCACCCTAATTCAAAGGCCTTATCCTTATCCTAATGTTGGTGTGCTATAAAACAAAATATGTCTAATTATTTTTTTTAAGCACGTTGCGTAATTTTAATGGTTGTTTTACTCATTAGGGTGCACAAAGATGAAAATGATGATGTGATGATTTGTCTCCAAAACCATGCATAAATAATTAGATGCAAAGATTTATCTTTTAATGAATTCTATTGGAGGAAAGGAGAAGAGATATTTTTCTTCTTAATGAAAATAAACACCCAATAACATGCAAATTTCACTTTTCCTTTATCAAATGGAGAAAATTTGAAGTGCCAAACTATCAAAATAATGTCTCTGAAATCCCAAAACAATACAAGCTCTAAAATATGTGCCAAAACACTCCTCCTATGAAACTAGGATGCACAACTTTCATTTTCTTCTTTCTAGATTGCATGAAAACTCACAAGAGACTCTTCTTTTGCTCTCACTTTCAATCAAAATGAAAGGATTCAATGACACTTGCAAAGGAATTAAAATATAGAGAAGATGAAGAAAACAAGCACCCAAGGAATACAAGATTCAAGCACAAGGATGTCTTCAACATAGAAAACCCAAGCTTCCAATGCTAAAATAAAAATAAAATCAAATGACTTGAAAAAAGGTTGCAGTGATAACTATTGGAATAAATCTTACAAATAATTGTGAGACTATAAGGAAAGACAGAAAGAATATCTGGGATAGATTTGAAGGATGTCCCTTCAAAAACAAATTTTTAGTGGTCTGTCGCATCTTGTCAGTTAAGACAGATTGATCGATCGCATGTTGCACTAGGAGAGACTTATGACCACAAGCATTGGTCACATTGCTCAGTGTGATTTCTAGATGGTAGTTTGTTGTAATGGATAAATTCACGACTAAAAGGGGTGGGGTCACCCTGTGTGCATGGGACACCTGTGACCACAATTGTATAGGTGCGAAAAATAATAGATCTAAGGCATATCTATTAGATATGGGTTTGGACACTTTCAAACATACTCAGAAAAGACTTATGGGAAGAATGAAAACAAAAAAAGGAGCTTAAGAAAGACAATGATTTTGGGAATATGAGTTCAAAATTTGAGGAAGAAAACTAAATAAACAATAATGACTTCCCCAACAAAGTCGCCAATCTATTGTAGGATAAATGTAGCCTACCTTAGTTACCTCCCTTAGGCTCTTTCTAGACCTAAGACAAAATATAGATGCAAGCTAAAGACTTTCCTAGATCTAAATCATACATGAATCAATCTCTAAGATGAAAGAGTAGAGGACTTGCTTCGTAGTTCGATGGTTTTCCCTGCATTCTCCTTGGTTGTTCAGGCATTCTTCACTTTCATGAACGTAGATATGCACTCATAATAGCACCAACAAACACCTATCACAAGATCAATTTAACATTTATCAATCATTGATAGAGTTAATAATATGACATAAATAGATAAAATATTAACTCTCTATAAATATTATAATCACCATATACAATCAATTAAAGGGGAAAATCATGTGCATCTTCTATTAATAAAGAAAAAATCTTACAACTTACAAAAAATAGCTTTATGAAGCTTCTCCCAATTTCCTTGCCCAGGCTTCGTAACCAATCTGACATTATAAGTTTACTCTTTCTTTTTCTCCCCTTTTCCCATGAGAAGCCCTCAATATATAGGATGAAAGAGATGAGACGGTGGATAAATCTTAGACACTCAAAATAAAAATCTACCCACAATGTTTACCAAGGAAAGTGCTATGATGTTAGGATTGGTCCTTCTAGTAGCCATAGCCATATTTTTACTTTCAACATTTCTTGCCACCCTAAATGCATTCTCCAATGATTTGGGTTCCCAAAGGCGAACCTCATGTTGAATGTTATCCCTTAAAGTTCCTATGAATACATCAATCAAGTGCTCATATGGAATATTTGTTACCTTTATATTCAATNAATCTTTGGAAGTTCTCAATGTGCTCTGTAACTGCACCCTTTTGCTTGAGATTTATCAATTGGCTAAAGAAGTATTGCTCATTGTATCCTCATAGTGTGCTATCATTTCTTCCGTGAAAATTGTCCAAGTGACGAGTGATTTGCGAGAACAAATCCATCAATACCATACAAATTGATTGGGTTATAAATATAAAGAAGCAATTAGTACCTTTTGTGTATGTGGCACATTATGTAGATCAAATAATTGCTCCATCTGAAGTATCCATGTGATAGGGTCCTTGCCATCAAACTTTCTCATATTGATCTTAGGAACGTGGTTGGTCTTCAACCCAAAGTTGGAGTTTCTCCATTCTTGATTCACCTTCCTTGTGTTCTCATCATGAATGTCATGGGATACATTTTCACTTTCAGGTGTCCTCTCTATTACGAATTTTTTCAATCCTTCCATGATTTCCTCTTTTAAACCATCCATATTAGTATTTATTGCCTCTAACTTAGCTTCCATCTCTTGTAGTTCATCTTTTGTTACTGTCTTCTTTTGTAAATCATTTATGTCCCTACGCATTTCTTCACCTTCATCAAGAGTCCAAGTAGGATTGTCTAGAGGCTTATTTGGTGTAGAAGTTCCCTTTTTTGGTGGCATGTTGGCCAAGTATCACTTTAAACCTTGATTTTGAGGCAGTTCTGCTAGAAAATATTCCTTTTATTGTATCTCCAAAATTGCAGCCCTTCTGAGTATGAAATTTTATTTTTTGTAGGTATCTGATATTTCTTCTTTGCAATGCCACAAGTCTGATCAAAATTGGATGTGCCAAGTGGAATTTACGGTAACTTCCCCACAACTTGCTGATTTGTTTCCTTTCCAGGAGATGTCACTTGTATAGTGTGCCCCGCACAAAATGATTGATATACAATTCCAAAACTTGTACCGAAACTAATACGGTCTGTCCACTATACAATGCAACTATTATCACTCAATTTGGATACTCTAGGAAGACGTTATGATTGTTTTACCCGAAACACTTTCTTGAGACTAGTCAATAGGACTAGTCAGATACCCTATCTTCCACAGGGTGTATATACAAATTTAAAATGACCCAGAAGCTAAAATTGTTACCACAGATACCTTACTAATTTATTTGAATATCCTCTAGAGTTCAGGGTCTGAAACATTACATAAAAGTTTTTATAGCGAAAATTCCACAATGACTCAATTCAGAAAGATTCCAGAACCCTATCTTAGAAAGGTTGTATCTATGAAAGTATAAGGCCTCGGGAGATGAAATTTTAAACCAACGTACCTTGATCCATATGATAAATATCCTCCAAGACGTTCCTTATAGATCATTGTAGAAAACAAGTTATAGCAAAAATTCCAAGGTGTCTCAGATGTAGCAACGAAACCCCAAGACCTTGAGCTCTAATACCATATGTTAGGAACCAAATATCAATATAGCATAGAAAAACCTCAGAATAAGTATTCAACGCCTTGAAAAGGAGATAAATTCAGATAATAAACCTCTTCAAGGGGGCAACCTCTTTATGCCCACATAAAATGTTCAATTACAAGATGATTCTAAATGACAATGTCTCCTTGGTATATATAAGAGACTAGGAGGTATAATTACAACTAATGGATTAAAGACGACATAAATAAAATAACATTACTAATGTAATATGCCCCAATTAAGGGGTAATGATCCACTATTTAGGGCTTAATAGATACAATGAACTTGATGTAGAAAATGACAAAATCTTGAAAATGCTTATAAGGTATAACCTTACATTTATTGAACTCCCCAAACTCATGACATATCCTTGTATATATAGGTCTTCTTTGGAGAATACCATGGATGGAAAGTGAATATGTTTCTTGAGCTAGGCCATGCATTTGCCTCATTAGCTTTAGTACTTCATCATAGCTAGTGAAAATGAAATCTTTGAACTTTTCCCATCTTCAAGTCTACATGGAAACAACTAGATCACATAATTTAATGCACCAATGGTGTATAGGATGACTATGAAATATAAAAGGATTGGACATGCATATTATTTGACTTTGATTCTCCATAGATGACCGAAGTATTCCTTATGTTTAGTGCTTCATTTACCTCGTATTGGTATATGCCTATAAGTGACGTTTTTAGTGAAAACTCTTTCATCTACACAAATAGATGAAAACATTGTGATAGCAAATGAAGGAAGAAACTCTCCCTATAGTGAAGGAAGTGGTGCTCAATGCCAATACTAATGAGATGCAACAAACATGATGTAGAAAATGACTAAATCTTGGCATAAACTTGTAAGGTATAACCTTACATTTATTAAACTCCTTGAACTCATGAGAGATCCTTGTGTATATATGTCTTCTTTGGAAAATATGATGGATGGAAAGTGGATATGTTTCCCAAGTTAGGCTATGCATTTGCCTCATTACCTTTAGTAATCCATCACAATTGGAGAAAACAGAACCTTTTGAACTTTTCCCATCTTTAAGTCTACATGGAAACAACTATATCACATAATTTAATGCACTAATGATGTATAGGAGGACTATGGGAATATTAAAGGATTACTCATGCAAATTGCATGACCTAGAGAATTAATATTCTATGTGGCTATAAGTTTGGTCAATTACATTATTTGACTTTGATTCTCCATAGAGAATCCAATCATTCCTTATGTTTAATGTTTTAGTTGCCTCATTGTTTTGGTATATGCTTATAAGTGATGTTTTCGGTGAAAATCATTTCATCTACACAAATGAACAAAAACATTATGACAATAGATGCCCCATGATGTGTGAGGTTAGGAGAAAATATGCATAATTGATCTGGATTATAAAGAGAATGAAATGAAAGGGAGGAATATGAATGGAAACACATACATAGAAATATTGCAAAGAGCATAGTAATACATTAAAACCCAAATTCTATTAATGAATCAAATAGGAAAATATTATAAACCACAAAGCAATATAAACTAACTAGAATGGTGGTAGCTTATCTCTAGAGAGAGAGTTGACATCTACACAATTTCACATGAAACCATTACCAAAGGCTAAAAATGGCCTTTTAGCATGAATTACTAATCCCTAAGAGGAAAAACCCTTAAAGATCCAAAACCCTAACCCTAGGAGATGAAGCGCCAAAAAGATAGTGGGCCCCGAGGTGGTTAGTTGATACAACAACTTCTGAGGGTGCAACATTTGCATACAAACTCCATGTAGGGCACACAATATCTCATTGGAAATATCTAACTATAAAGTACAATTATTGGCAAGCCATCACCAGTTAAACCCCCAGAATAGCTAAAAAACATTGTTAAAAGCATCGAAACGACCCAGAAGTTTAGGACCTGAAACATTGTGGATAAAAAAATGTGCCAAGGTTGACATATCTACACAACTCCATGTGAAATTCCATAACTAGGGTTTTGTTCCTAGACCCATTGACATGGATTTATGTTGTTCAATTCATACCCATCTCTAGTGTGGCCACCTCCAGCTCATGATTAACATTTCAGTCAAAATTGGAAGCATCTAATAGGAATCAATCTTTACATGTAAATTCTAGATCGATGAAGACTAATCAGGGAATTTCGTGACATGGGTTTTGTGTAGAATGAGCCTAATTAGGTGAATTGCATGTAGATCACCTAGAAAGTGCATGACGTGGGATGTACGAGCATTTCTTCAAAGAAGATCCTCCTATATTTCTTGTTGTGTCCATTTACAGTCAAACATATTCCAAGCAACCAACAAAAGATGGGATTTGAGGATGGAAGAGGTTGTATTGATTTCCCACTTAGAAAATCAAGGAAACAACTGAGGGAATCATACATCTCCTATCTCTCATTCTTAATACAAGATATAGTTGTAAATTCTGCACATAGTGAGGAACATAATGATATTTTGGACATACTCAATTTTTCCATGTAAATCTATAAAATCAAAGTTAGAAAACATAAAAGAAGGAAGAATTCGATATTACTCTAGAAGAGTCATTTTTTATCCTGTGATATTTTGCAATTGTTAAATACAAAGAGAATTTATGATCTATTCACGGTGTTAGTATTTTGTTAGTCCTCTGAGCTTACATGACAACATATCCCAAGAGGGCCCCTTGGTATGTGTTGTGTCTTTGTTTAAATATTTACTGTAGAATTGACTTGCGTTTGCAATTTATTTTAATTTCTACAATTCCTATAATTAGATGTCGATTTATGTGATTTCCTATAGACATAAGGAATTCCCGTAATTTCCAAAATTATAGGAAACTTTGTAATTCTTATAATCACGTGTAACTCTTTGAATTCGACAGTTATATTTGCAAGTAGATTATCACAATGGGTGAATTTTAATTGAAGTCTTATTTATGTACTTTTTCATCTAGTTTAAAATCATCCAATGACTCGCAACTTAAGGTGACTCATTTGAATTTAACACTATTTGACTTAACGAAGTATGTATAGAGCTACACCTAGTGCTTGACTCAATACTAGTGTTTCTGCCAATTGAAGGTCATATAAGTCACTTGGTCTAGAGAATAACCTTCAATGCGGGTTAAACTCTAAAATTCCTTGCTTTAAGCTTGCATTAGATGTATTAGTTCCTGGAATTAGAAATTATTAATGGACTATTTCTGCACATATTGTGATTTCATCTTATAAGTTTACTTACCCTGGATTGATAGAAAATTCTTCATAATTTAGCTAACTACACTACAACTAAAATACCTAACATGAGCCACTTTCCTTGGTTAAGAAGTTGTCTTGCTTTGACGACCCAATAGAGTTGTATGTTTTGTTGGTGGGGTCCTTTGTCTTGGTGTCCATGATCCAATCCAATGTAATCTAATCAATGTAATAAGGATTGATTTTTGTAGGGGCCAAATTGTCAACCACCTCTGAAGTGTCTAATAGGGGTGGAAATATGGTCAATGTAGTTCCACACTAAAACTAGGTGCAAGCTAAGGAAAAGGGGAATACTCAATTCAAACAAATTCTCACCCATATCCTTTGTGATGGTGTAAGGCCCATATCAAAGTGGTATGAGTTTCCTATGGGGACCTATGAGGCACTCTTTTTACAAATGCAACCATGCCTCATCACCAACCTAAAACTTGTGTGGAACCCGATGTTGGTCATGTTGTTGCTTGTACTTAGCATTGGATTTTAGTAGGATATCTTGAACCTATTATTGAATGTGATGGATCTATTAAAAACAATTGGCTTATGTATCTTCCTCGGTCTGATGATGAGAGGAAACTTCTTGTGAAAATGCAATGGATAGAGATACATCAATGGGGGCCAATGGTTGGAACTCCAACCACACTTGAAAATGGTTGTGGCCAATAGAGTTTTGGAGGGCTTTGTTATCGCTATGTTGAACATATGGAAGGATCTCATCCCATGTACATGGATGCTTGGAGTTGCACATGTGCAGGATATTCACGATCATCTAATTGACCACTTCTATTTGTCCATCTATTTAGGGGTGGAAGGAAATTGATTTGGTCAACTTGGTGTCCATTAGAGACCACAAGTTGGACCAGAAGATATTGAGGAATCTATTGTCCCTATCTAAAATAATGGTCCATGGTAGCCCAAAATGAATCCAAACTTTCTCAAAGAATATCTTAGCAGTGGCTTCGAATGTGATACTCTTCTCACATGGTGCCAAAATGGCCATCTTAGAGAATTGATCGATAGCCAAAAAGACACAATCGTTACCATTATTGGTGGAGGGAAAAATTAGCATGTAATTCATGGAGATTGACTCCCATAGTTTGTATGGGGTAGGTAGAGGAGTGTACATCCCTTGCTTCTTAATGGTAGGCCTAGCAATGGCATAGACAATGCACAATATGATATACATGTTGACGTCATGTCGAAATTTTGGCTAGTAGAAATACCTCTAAATTATTGTGACTGTCTTCTCCACTTCAAAGTGCCCAACCACCCGACTGTAATGTGCCTTCCAAATTAACTTTGCATGCTCTCTTGAAGGAACACCAAGATGGGCTAGATAGAAAAAAAGTGCATACTAGAGGTGAAAGTATGGAACTTATTTATCTACGTCCATTTCCTAATATGTAGGAACAAAGTTAGGGTCGTTGTCATACAATTTTGGCCACCCAAAGGTTGCGTGCCCAGATGAGCTGAGAACTATGATTAACATCATGACCAAGGGCTGACTGAAGCAATCTGAAATATGATTTATGTTTCTCTTCTTATAATTAATGTTCAAGTGAAATTATTGTAACTATATATTAAACCACTTCTTATAACAATCATTCTATAACTTTTCTTGTGTCTGAATAAATTGCATAGGAATAAAGATTATAGTAAAAATATGGATACTAATGTAAATTGCACATCGAACATTTATATGATGAAAAAAACTTAAAGTAAACTCAACCCAAGTAGATTCAAACTCAAGCGCATTGGGTTGAGCTATATATCATACTTGAAATCAAAAGTAATTGCATTTACGAAGAGACAAAGCATGTATCACATCCATCCACTATTTCACCCATATCATTGACCAAACATTGATATTTCAAAAGTTGCAAAGTACTCATGAATGTCCCATTCAAACATTAATATTATTACAACTAACCTACCATGAAAGGGAAAGTATGATAGTATCACATTTCAAAAAGATTAAAAAGGTGTTTAACTACCTATATTTTTATTATTTTATTGGCTAAACCAAATGTAGCTCACGAAGTTTAGTGTTCAAATCTTTAAATGTTAGATTACTTGATTCGAAGTGATCAAAGTTAGATGACTCTTACAAGGGAGGACATATATTTTGTTTTGTTCTGCTTGAGATGACAATCATGTGACTTCCAAATTTGTATTGGTAGAAGCATGGAAGGGTGGTATCAAAAGTCTTAGGAGGAGACATAGAAGGAGCTTGTCCAATCATGATGGAAGGATCTTGTCCATCAAAAGAATAGTTTGGAATCATTTCATTTATTTTCAAAATCTTCTCTTCAAAATAAGATGATATGCAGAAAGCTTAAGGTTGGTTGGTGGAGGATCTCTATGAGGAAGGGGGTACTTGAAACATTTTAGATATGATCCTTTAAGAAAATATAACATAAAGTTAAATAATATATTGTAATTTATTTCCATAAGTTGTGAATATTTCTACACACAAGTAAATATAACATATAAATAAATTTGCCTCTTAAGATTTTTGAAAGGGAAAGATAATATCTTTGA
>JASDQU010371706.1:53031-66700 GCA_032191745.1 Picea mariana
TTTAGGGTATTAGTAGGTTATAAAAACCATTTAAATGCATATCTTAATGAAGGAAAGAGAACTCAATACCTTATATTAATGATAAATGGGGAAGAATATTACATAAAATAATGATGTCACCTAGAGTGAGCCATGAACATGACCTTTAATATCTCCCATGTACAATGTTCTGACCTCTTTGAGGCTTTCTTTCTCTGAACTATAGCAGTGGCTGGAAGAAACTCTCTCCTTAGTGAAGGAAGTGGTGCTCAATGTCAATACTAATGAGGTACAAAGAACTTGATGTAGAAAATGACTTAATATTTGCATACACTTGTAAGATATAACCTTACATTTATTGAACCCCCCAAAATCACGAGAGATCACTATAAATGTATGTCGTCTTTGGAGAATACCATTGATGGAAAGTGAAAATGTTTCCCAAGTTAGGCCACGCATTTGCCTCATTAACTTCAATACTTCATCACAGCTGGTGAGAATGCAAGATTTTGAATGTTTCCCATCTTTAAGTCTACATGGAAACAACCAAAACACATCATTTAATACACCAATGATGTATAGGAACACTACAAGAATATAATAGGATTACTCATGCAAATTTCACAACCTATAAAAATAATATTACTTGTAGATATAAGTTTTGTCAATTACATGATTTGACTTTAATTTTTTGTAGATAACCCAATCATTCCTTATGTTTAGTTCTTCATTTTCCTCATTGTATTAGTACATGCTTTTAAGTGATGTTTTTAGTGAAAACCCTTTCATCTACACAAATGGACAAAAATATTATGATGGAAGATGCCCCATGACGTGTGAGTTTAGGAGAAACGATGCATAACTGAAATACAACATAGTTTATTTTCTAGAACTAATGGAAAGGAAGCATCATTGACATGAACCCAACCTTATAGAAAGATATAAGATCATTTGTGAGACAACAATGGTGAGGTAAACATGTTCTATAATATTTTCCAACAAGGTGGGCATACACATGCTTGTGCTATGATTAAGTCAAGTACAATTTTGAACCACGACATGTGTGACATAACACATTTGATGTTGAGTCATAATATATACCACAAATGAATTATGCTTATGGCTGAAATAAGTGATGAATATGTGTGACCCTAGTGAGGGCACAAAACTATTGTAAGGAAGTTCAATGAGAAAGGACTTGGAACATGCTAATAGCTTAATGCTAGTGGGCCCATATTGATGGCTCAAAAAAGGATGAAAAATAACTCCACTTGTTCATTGGTATTCAAATGGACCTAGAACTTGTAGTGTACTTAACCCCAAAAATTTAGAGAAATCACATAAAATGTAGTGCAAAACTCAAGAAAATGAGAGAAAAGAGAGATAAACCGTAAGAAAGATCTCTTTGATAATAAAAAATACAGAGCTATGTTCACTTGCCTCTTCAAGGGGGAAACCTCCAAGAGCAATGCTCTAAATATAATAACAATTCTTGACAAAACATTACATAACCTTATACTCAATATATTTCTATCCATAAATAATCTTAACTGCATATGGGCCCCTTATAATGAGGTTCAACCAACTAATTTGGGCCTTATTAATAAAAATGACCATGTTTATAATGAGTGACTATTAACTAACTATTTAATGTGTCTTATTCAAGGAAGGTGACCTCATACATTAATAAAGAGTCTAAATAAGGGAGTTATGGTAGGACCCTAACATGCCCCCCCCCCTTCGAAAGTAGCAATGTCCTAAAGGTTGAAGGTGAGGAAGTTGTTGTAGAATCATTGTCAATTCCCATGTGGCATCCTTTGATTGCATAGATTTTCACTGGATCAATACTTCCTTGATCTTGTGTTGGCACAACTCACACTCTTTGGTATCCAATACTACTCCTGGTTGGAGCCAAATTTAACCTTCTTCATCAAGTTATGGTAGGTTGGTCTACACTTTGCAATTTGATCCCACAACCTTATTCAAGCAGGACACATGAAATACTAGATGAATCTTGGAGTGGGCTGGGATAGCTAGCTTGTAGGTGATATGACCAATTTGTTGTATGATTTGATAAGGACTGTAGAACTTGAGAGTTATATTCTAGGGAACTTTATCTTTGAGTGATGTATGTTTATAAGGTTTTAGGCAAAGAAACACTTGATCCCCATTGTTAAAATAACATTCAGATCCATGTTGATCAACTTGTTGTTTCATTCAATTTCACGCCATAACCAAGTTGTCCTTAAGGATATAGATAATGGCTTCTATGGTGCGAATTGTTCTATCTACTACATGAACCTTGGAGGTGTTTGGTACATAGTATTCCACTGACCAGGGTTTCGGGCCATAAACAACTTCATATGGTGTCCTTTTGGTAGCTCCATGATAAGTGGTGTTGTACCACTGTTCAACAACGGGAATCCATTGTGCCCATTGGTGCAACTTTTCAGAAGCAAAACATCTCAAATAGGTTTCAAAGAACTCGTTGACCACTTATGTTTGACCATCAGTTTGAGGATGATATGTAGTGCTCATATTCAGTTGTGTACCTTGAATTTTAAATATATCCAACCAAAATTTGCTAGTGAATGTGTGATCCAGGTGGATATTGGTGGCCACCCACCTTTTCTAGCTGGCTCAAAACAACTTTCTGGCAATTTTGGTAATTTACTATTTTTAGCAGCTTTTTCGGTCCTGAACTTCTAGAGCCGTTTTGAGGCCCTAAACGACGTTTTTTGGGTATGTAGCGGTAAAAAAATTTTATCATGAAATTTTCATCAATAGTTGTAGTCCTTGGATATATCTTTCCAACGGGCTATCGTACGCCTAAAATGGATATCGTGTGTAAAATGTACAACTCCGAGAAGTTGATGTACTGACTTACCCAAACGGGGCCCACATGAATTTTGGTGCTTCATCTCCTAGGGTTAAGTTTTCGGATGTCTAGGGTTTTTGACACTCTGGTTTATTGTAAAAAGTCCTTCAAAGCCTCATTGTAATCATGTTCTTGCAAATGAGTGTAGCCGTCACATCTCTTCTCAAAGATAAGATGCCACCATTCCAACAAGCTTGTTTTCCACTGCGTTTTACAGTTTCAACTTATTTACTTATTGAATAGAAAACTAGTTTTACTGTATCTCTGTAATTCTATGTTAAACATATGATAATAATCTGTAGTCATTTCAATCTACTCATAAAATCTGGATCAGTGGTATCAGAGAGGTCTTCTCCTTGTCGTCTTAATGCATGTCCCCAACGAGGTCAGAGTACAAAGAATTGGGTCTCGAGCTTGTTTCTCTTGAGGACCAAATCTCTCACATGCCCAAGCGGCCTCTCATGGTAGGAGAAAATAAATACGACGAGAGAAGAGATCCTTTCAAAATGTTGCTTGAGGAATCCCTCACGCAACAGAGGAACGAGATGATGGATAGTTTCGCGCAAATCCTTCGGCAGCTACCAACAGGCTACACATCTTCTTCGAGCGGAGGTGATGCCCCCTTCAAAGTACAAATAAACTTCTATATTACTGTATTTGAAGGTCAGATAGAAGCAGATGGTGTAGATAAGTGGTTGAATCTACTAGAAGGGTATTTTTTTGTCCATAACTTTTCGAATAGAGAAACAATTACTTTTGCGCTCCTCAAATTTGTTCCCCATGTCAAAGATTCATGGAAAACTTTCTGTGAGCAAAAGGAAACAAAGGAACCCTCGTTATTTACAGTCCCGACCACATGGGAATCCTTTAGGGATTTTATTAAGGAACAATACTACCCTATTGGAAGTTATGGCGACTTGTATGCCAAATGGACCACACGGCGGAGAGAAAGAGACCAAGCAGTCTCAAAGTTCACAAATATCTTCCATACCTTGCACACCAAGTTGGGTATCAAATATTCAGAGCGACATTGGGTGCTCAAGTATCGTGGTTCTCTGCATAGATACATCCAGACCGGAATGGAATTTCTGGACATCTCGTCCTTGGGCGCGGCCTATCGATATGCCATCAAAATCGAGTAGAAGCTCAAACAAAAGACGCGGCAATTTGGGCTTGGGAACCCCTCACAGCAAAAGCCAGAAAAGGGTGGCCCCAACCCATAGAATAAAGCACATAGAAAATATGGAAAAAATCAGGAAAACTAGTCTAAGCCGCAAGCAAAGAAGGACATCAGAATGAGAAAGAAAGATATTTGGAAGTGGTGTGACTTCCATAAAATCCCTTGGCATAACACTGTTGACTACCGCTCAAAGTAATCGCTAGTGGTCGAAGTGAAAGCCTCTAAATCATATGCGGATTCTGACTCTAATTCAAAACCATAAAGGGGAAGACAAATCATTGACACGGAAACCAGTACCACCATTGCTACCACCAAGCTCTAGCCTGATGAACCAGATGAGCCAAAAGAAGGAGAGTGCCTCTTCCATTCACAGATGTGGGTAAAAGGCACCCCACTGCATTTCATCGTTAATAGTGGTAGCCAGAAGAACCTCATCTTAGAAGAGGTTTTCAAGTGGTTGGCCCTGCCAACAATGCTACACCTACAACCCTACACCATTGGATGGCTCCGCCAAGGAAGCAATCTCTGCGTCAGCCAGCAGTGTCGATTGTCATACAACATCAAGCCCTTTAAAGATGAGGTATTGTGTGATGTTTCTCCTATTGAAGTTTGTGATGTTCTTTTGGGCCAACCTTATTTATGGAAATGTCATGTTGTATATGAGTCTAGGCCTCGTATTTTTATTATTACTTTGAATAGGAAATTGTAAAAGATACCCGAGGTAGTCCCACCTAGTGTTATTTCCTTGATCTATGCCAAGCAACGCAGGAAGGTCATCTCTCAGATGGGGAAGTTTTTCTTCTTCATGTTTCTCTCTCGGAATGAGAGAAAGATCACAACCACATCCAGGGTCTCTGCTACCGACCTCTCCACACAGTAAAAGCAAGTAGATAAGGTCATCGAAGAATACTCAGATATCTTCTCCCCACCTACCGGGGTACTTCTACACTGTCAAGTCAAGCACCCCATTGATCTGACCCTCGACACATTGTTGCCCAATGGGTCAGTCTATCATCGCTCTATGTTAGAGAATGAGGAGATCAAGCGATAGATCCAAGAACTTCTCCACAAGGGGCACATATGTCCCAACTCATCACCTTGCGGGAGCCCAATCATGCTGGTACAAAATTAATATGGAACCTAGTGACTCTGCATTGATTATTAGGCCCTGAATAAAATCACAGTAAGAAACCGGTACCCAATTCCCCGAATTGACAACCTCCTTGATCAAATCACAAGGGCCAAATACTCCAGTAAGATTGATATAAAGTCTAGCTACCACCAGGTCCCAATAGAATAGACAAATGTATGGAAGACTGCCTTCAATTCGAAGGAAGGCCTTTTTGAATGGTTGGTCATGCCCTTTGGTTTGACAAATGCTCCAACCACTTTCATGAGGATGATGGGAGATATCCTGCGACCATTCACCAATACATTTTTAGTAGTGTATCTGGATGACATTCTCATATTGCATGGGCCCTTAGCCAAATAACCAAGGGTGGTGGTAAGGAAAAATTTGCATGGGGATAGTCACAACAACAAGCGTTAGATGATTTTAAGAAGTGCTTGTGCTCAGCCCCAGTACTTTCACTACCAGACCTGCAACAACCCTTTAAGATTGAGACATATGCTTGTTGGCCCTTGGCCAAGTTTTGGGAGTTTCTTGGTCATGTTGACCTATTTTGGGACTTCGACAGCCTGTCGAAGGAGAAGCACAAGATGAAGCGGAGATCACGGGATCTCGGGCCCCTTTTGGGCCCCTTTTTGGGTTTTTGGGATAATGTAACGGGAAAGGGATGTCAGCTCGTGGGTTCACCCACGTTAAGGCCCACTTTTGTAATATATAAATAAGTAGATAGGCAATGTAAGAAGTGCCAATAAGCTAAGTTCTAGACCCAAGTGATGTGAATGTATGCTAAGTGCAAGTAGGGTTTTGGATGCTTTGTGCACGATTGTAAGAGGCTTGCAGGGCCGAGTGCAAGTGGTTGTGATAGATTGTGAAAGGTTCAGTGTTGTAATGCAAGGAAGAAGGATCTAGCAAGCTGCACAGATATTTTGTCCTGCGTGGGGTAAGGATTGTTGAGGCTCAGTGTTGTAACTGCTTGACTAAAATAATAGAGAAGAAGAGTTGGTGGATGTAGCCCCAGGGTGGGGGTGAACCATGTAAACCATGTGTCATATTTCTTTGTGCCCTATCTTTATGTATTATTATGTTATATACTGAGTGCTTGATAGATATATTTGATGATTCTTAGTGCTAATGATGTGTAGATTGTTAGACCCGATCGATATGCATGTGCTAAGTTCTTGATCTGTTAGATCTGAATAATTTGTTGATGCTAAGTTCTTAAATATGGTAAGATTTATGTGAAGGATGTGGAGCTCTGTTTTACCAGCGAAGTAGATAATGATTGTATGTTAAAGAAATAAAGGATCCGAATGCTTTATTAAGTAGTATAATCACAGATCTATGTCCTAGATAAGGTTGAAGACACTTGAGTCATGCAACCACCCCTGCCTCTACCTTGGGTGAGACTTCATCTATTTCACAGGTGTTACCGAAAGGGCCGGTAGTTAGGGTTTTGTTGGTGTGCTCCTGTAGCGTTGAACCCTAGGTATGCCCCTGTGCCAACAAATGGTTCCATTGTCAGGACCTGAAACTGTGATTGCTGGGAACTGAGAAAGAGGAAGCTCTGTGCAAAGATTCATCCTGAAATTGTGAAAGCTTTGTGCGTAGAGTTGTGCCCTAGTGCGTAGTATTCAACTTGATCTGTAAAGTTTTGTGCTAAAGAAATAAGGTTAGATCCGAGAGAAAGAAGCCTGATCTGAAGAGAGAAGGCCAGATCTGAAAGAAAGAAGGTTAGATCTATATAAAAGAAGCAAGATCTGAAAGTTTTGTGCTCCAAGAAAGGTAAAAGTGAGAAGTTCTGATTGAAAAAGGAAGATCTGTAAACTGTGTGCTCTGATAATGGTAAGAATAGTGAAAAGTCTTAGATCTGAAAGCTTTGTGCTCTGAAAAAGTAAGATAAGTGGAAATTTTTGTTTTTAGAGCATGGATCTAGGTATATATGATAGGTTTTGTCCTAGTTTGAAAGCTAGGGTGTTAATAGATGAAAAAAGGTTTGATATGAATAGATCTGATAAGAATAATGAAAGATATGTTATACCTATGCATAGAAAGAATGTTTGAACTAACATATGGATGCAGGATCCTAGAAATAATTTGTTTCAGGTTAGCTACCATGATCCTAGTGTGCAGTACAAACAAAGTTGGGGATCATTTAGAAGAAAGAGAGGATTAACCCTCTGTTACAGTTGCAGAAGACCAAGACATCTTGCTAAGGAATGCCCTGACAAAATACCTAGTTGTCTCTATTGTAAGGCTATGGACCATAAAGTGTTGGATTTCCCTAGTATGGTCAATAAGCTTGAAGGAATGAACCTAAGTCAGAAGAACCCTAAGGCAGATCCAGAAAAGGCATAACCCCAACAAGAATAAGAGAAAGTATGGATACAAATAAAAGAAACCTTGAAAAACCACCAACATGTCAGCTTATCATAGATCTTCAAAGAGAAAGAATCCATTAAAGAAAGAATAGGGGACTTCGACATTGACTGTGTTCTGGATGAAGAAACACAAATGAATATTATGCTAGAAAGACCCTGGGAAGCTATAGGAATGCCTGCTTTTATCCCTTCACTAGGAGGAATAAGTTTATTCAAAGGAAAGCTAGTAAACCTATGTGGAAGGCTCGCTCGGAAACCTATGACTGTCAATGGAACTTCACCAAAAGAAGACTTTGAGATTATTAAATTTGTTGAAGACAACACCCCATTTACCATGCTTATAGGAAAACCTTGGATTGACAGAGATCAAGCCAGACAAAAGGAAGAAGAACAATTTTTGGAATAGAAGAAGCAAGAGTTAAAGGACTTTATGACCAGAAGGATCATGCACTTGATTGAGGAACAGAAGAGCAGAGCCAAGATATTTAATACTAGAAACTCATATGTTGAAGCTAAGAGAAGACTAGAGGATCCCTAGGAGATTGAATTACCTACCCCAGGCTCAGAAGAAGTATTACCCAGAAACCCTAGGAAAAACTTTCAACAACGTGAAGTAGCTAAGACCAAAGAAGAAAAGAATCAGAATGAGAAAATCATTACCGAGACAAAGCTCACTGGAAACAAGGCTAGAAAGATAAGAAATAAAAGGGCCAATATTGAAAGGTTATAGGAGGTTCTAGAGGAGACTTCGCAGAAAGAAAAATTGCAGAATTGGAGCTTTCCCGAGATACCAGAATTGCGACATAGAGTACTTCGCCCTGATAAAGAAATATAGCCATTGGGACCGATATATCCGTTAGACTTCCACTCCAAACAGATAGAAAAGAAATAAATATTCATCATCAGACCGTTGGACTGCACTATAACAGAAAGAATAGAGTTAATGAAGCCTTCATATCCGTTGCAAGCGATCCGTTACAAAAGTTGTCTATTTATCTCGCCGCACCATGCATCTAGAACACTTTTTCTAATTGAGAATTTGAGCTAGCAGCCTTGATTAAGATTTCCCAGTGATCACTATGGATTTTCCTTATACTCTATTGTAGTTCCCACGTTACTTTGAGAACCCGAGATATCTATCCCGAGTGCGTATGTCCGAAGAGCTCACCGTCGAAGAAGCAACTACGACAGAAGTTATAAACAATTCAATGGTTGAAAGAACCATGTCAGGAAGAGGACTGTCTACAGGTGTATAGGCATCATCGACGTGAGGAGTGAAAGCCTCCCCATCGATTGATCGAGCTGGCACATCCCGGTCGACCGACGAAAAGAGAAATAAGCATAGAGACAATATTGCAAACACTAGACTGATTTCGAGCATTCTACCTACTTATCTACCACCTCTGAGTGGGGCCATCACTCGTGACAGTGTACCCCATGACTCTGAGTATGCTTTGATCACCGTGTACCTTCTGGAATAAGTGCGTGCAGTTCATTCCAACTAGGATAAGCTCACCATGTTGAAGTTCACTGACTTCAACCTCGGCGACAGGAAGGCTTACAGTATGCTTTCCCCTCGTAAATATCTGACACAAACCAAAGGAAAGAACTCCAAGATCATCGCTCAATCATAGACCCAGAACCTTGTGCAATCAACCCTACTCAATGTAATGAAGATTTCTCATTTCAGGAGGCATCAAGAAGTGAATGCTTGTGTCAAGTTGTTGTTGTCCTGTTATCACAAAGGATACTTATGGTTGAACCGTCGCATCACAGTGGATCCAAATTTGATCAATCAGATGACAGGGCTAAGCATGCAAGGCCCCGACCCACGGGATTTTTACCTCGGCAAGACCACGGATCATGCTCTTATGTAGAAGATAAAGGATATGTATGGCGATGTCAAGAAGGGCACACGAGGCTAAAAGGTAGCCTCTATCCAGAGCGACGCAGTGCACCTTTATTGTCAGCTGATTGTAGGCAAGCTAGTTCGCAAGAACCGACTGACCTAAGTGACTGGATTTGTAGTAGACCTCACAGGGAAGTGAACGGAGGGCCTACATATGAATTGGGCTAGGTACTTGGTGAACCAGTTGGAACTGGACTACAGGGAAGCACATGAAAAAGGGTACGAGTTCCATTTTAGTTGGTTGCTTATATTAATCGCTTTCATCGCATGGGAGATGTCGGAAGGTGCAACCTTCCCAGATGTCAAGCCCTTTGATCCATTGGCCGTGAAGTTCAGTACGTTGTGGTACTCCAACGACATGAACAAGCAGTGGCAGTCCAATGTCGTTTTCCACACTTATTACAACCAATTGAAGATCGCAATCCGGGCTACGCCTCGCATCACCCTGAACACACTCCACAGATTTAGGCCATTGATGAAATTCAACATGGACTGCCACTTCATTTATATCACTGCACACGCTGATGAGCATCACCAACAGTTGCAATCCTACTACAAACTGACATAGGATTACTTATAAGAGATTACTAAGGAGTGGTTAGTGGACCTCTTCATCCCAGCTAACCCCACGAAGCTCTTTGATGTTGATAGTCCAGAAGACGTGCACAAAACACCTAAGCAGAGCAAGACCAAGAAGAATGAAGAAGTCGAGGATGTCCACAATACTTCTACACAGACTCCGTCTATCTCACATGAGTGCAGAGGTGATGGCGAAGAGATAGATGGAACCAAATTTGAACAGAAGAAAGATGAGGTCACACTGCCAAGAGACGAAGATGATCCCTCAAAGAAAAGGAAGGTTTCCCTTTTGAAACCTCCTTCAAGGAAGAAAATGAAAGCAACCAGAACCAAGTTTGAGACCACCATAACGTCCGATGACTTTGGCTTCATCATCACTGCACTGAATGATGCTTCGCTGGAGATAGAAGAAAAGCATGAAGTCAAGAAAAAGGAGGTGTTCATATGTATCAAGGCCGAACTTCAAGAAGTGAAACATGCACTACAGTCTAACCACATAGTATCTAGTGCACCCTTGACAACAGAAACACTAGAAATGGGAGATGATCCAACCCAACTCCATCGGATTGTTGATATGGTCAAAGCTCACCTTATACGAGCACAGGAGGAGATAACAAACGCCACCCAGCCTTTGGCACAAGCACAGGGAGATCTGCTAGAACAACACAGCAATGAAGAACGAGAAAAGAGTGTTATGCAAGAGAAGTTTGATGAAGAAAAAGCCCATTTGAATAAAGAAAAGGAATAGTTTCTCACTGAGCAACTTGAAGTTGAGGAAAGGGTCAATAGAGCACTTCACTCTGTGAAAATCATTGAATTCCAGGCCAAGGAAAAAGTTTCATAGCAGGTGGCACAATTGGAAGAGGTAATCCAGAAGCTACAACAACGCATCATATATCTAGAACTCCGCGCAGTACCCAAAACCCCGCATGAGATAAGAGACCAATGAGAAGCAACTTCTCACAGTGTAGTTGGCAGATTAAAATATCTTTCCTTGGTGTGTAAGCATATAAGTAATTAGAGCACCCAGACATACGAAAACCTGACAGAGAATCCAAAATTGTAGATGCTAGATTCACAAATCCAAGAAAAAAAACAACATGCAGATACGCTACAGGTACAACTAAAGTCCCTGTCAGCTGTAGACAGGATGAAGAGATCACATGAACAACGCACAACTCAACAACAGGTTTATATGCTTTAAAGTAAAGTGATGGAAGTCACTCAACGAATTCAACCTGTGCAAGATCTAGCATGCCTATTATTTATAGAGATTGAGAGCCAAGGAGCAAATCTTGAATAGGTCATCCTCTCAGCAGAGTAGCACTTGGAAGGACTGATGAATGATGCACTGATCCAGGAGTTCACTGAGCAAGAGGCTACAACAAAGCAGTAAGTCGAAGAAGCTCGAGCCAAGCTCAAGGCATTCGAGGTAGACTTGGTCAGATCATAGTGACTTAGGATGAGTCACAGGTGAGTGTTGGGGGCCTGTTGGCTCTTGGCTAAGTTTTGGGAGTTTCTTGGTCATGTTGACCTATTTTGGGACTTTGACAATTTGTCGAAGGAGGAGCGCAAGATGAAGCAGAGATCACGAGACCTCAACCTTTTGGGCCCCTTTTTGGGTTTTTGGGATAATGTAAGGGGAAAGGGATGTTGGCCCATGGGTTCACCCACATTAAGGCCCACTTTTGTAATATATAAATAAGTAGCTAGGCAATGTAAGAAGTGCCAATGAGATAAGTTCTAGACCCAAGTGATGTGAATGTATGTTAAGTGCAAGTAGGGTTTTGGATGCTTTGTTCATGATTGTAAGAGGCTTGTAGGGTCGAGTGCAATTGGTTGTGATAGATTGTGAAAGGCTTAGTGTTGTAACGTGAGAAAGAAGGATACAACGAGCTGCATAGATATTCTGTCCTGCACGGGGTAAGGATTGTTAAGGCTCAGTGTTGTAACTTCTTGACTGAAATAATAGAGAAGAAGAGTTGGTGGACGTAGCCCTAGGGTAAGGGTGAACCACGTAAACCTTGTGTCATCTTGCTTTGTGCCCTATAATTATGTATTCTTATGTTATATACTGAGTGCTTGATAGATAGATCTGATGATGCTTAGTTCTAATGATGTGTAGATTGTTAAACCTTATCTATATGTATGTGCTAAGTGCTTGATCTGTTAGATCTGAATAATTTGTTGATGCTAAGTGCTTAAATATGGTAAGATTTCTAAGAAGGATGTGAAGCTCTGTTTTACCAGCGAAGTAGATAATGATTGTATGTTAAAGAACTAAAGGAGACGAATGCTTTATTAAGTAGTAGAATTACATATCTATGTCCCAGCTAAGGTTGCATACACTTGAGTCCTGCAACCACCCCTACCTCTACCTCGAGTGAGACTTCATCTGCTTCATAGGTGTTGCCAAAAGGGCTGGTAGTTAGGGTTTTGTTGGTGTGCTCCTATAGCATTGAACCCTGGGTCGGCCCCTATGCCAACAATGCTTTAAACTATGTTGTGGGTGTTGTTCTCACTCAACACGACCACCCCATGGCCTATCATAGTGAGACACTATTAGATGTTGTCCGTAAGTACCCTACTTACGACAGAGAAATGTACTCCATTGTGCAATCCTTTCAGCAGTGGAGACATTACATTCTTGCTCATCAAAAGTGGTCCACATACTTATAAAAATTTCACCTCAACATTAAGTTTAAAATAGGAAGCACCAACCGCGTCGCTGATTGCCTCAGTAGACCGCTAGTGGCAGCACTCACCACGATGCTAGAATCTTGCGGCCATGAGACCTCTGGATGGCCCCAACTCTATGAGACAGACCCAGACTTCAACACCACCTACCAATTGTTGGGTGCAAACGCAATTGTCGATAATTTCCATCTTTGGGATGGGTTGTTGTGTCGTCTAGGCCATATTTGTGTTCCATCAAGCGAGCGAATGAAGCTGATATGGGAAGCCCACTACAGTCGAATGACATGACACTTTGGTGTCGAAAATATAGTGGCGATGCTACAAAAACATTTCTACTGGGCGAAACTTCGACAGGAGGTCAACAAGTATATAAGGTTCTGCACTTCCTGTGTTATTTCCAAACCGACCACTGAGAAATAGGGCCTGTACACCCCTCTTCCTACTCCTGACAGGCCATGAGAATCCATATCAATGGACTACATGTCCAGCCTCCCATCCACCAAGCAGGGAAATGACTGTGTTTTTGTGGTTGTTGTTCACTTTTCTAAGATGGATACTATGGTTGCTTGCAAGAAGAGCATCATAGCATAAGCCACTGCCAAGCTCTTCTTTGAATGAGTCTGGGTACATTTTGGAATCCCACAAACCATTGTCTCAAATCAGGACAATTGATTTCTCATCACATTCTGGTCGAGCCTTTGGTCACTGCTAGACACCAAGCTCACCAAATCCATGACCTTCCACCCCCAGACAGATGGCCAAACTGAGGTCGTAAATCGAATGATCGAGCATATCTTGTGCATGTATAATTCCAAGCACCCTTGCACATGGGATGAGAGTCTTCCATATCTCCAACATAGCTACAACCGAGCCTTGCATAGCTCAACCGGTCACATCCCCTTTCAGGTGGGGTTGGGATTCCAACCATTGGGTCCCATAG
>JASDQU010371707.1:0-14503 GCA_032191745.1 Picea mariana
GAGTTTTTCAGCGATTTTTTCTTTAAAACTCGGCTGCTGGAAAAACTCACGAGTCTCGCGAGAACTCGCGAGTTTTTCACGAGTTTTACAACAGAGATTTACACCCCTCATCTTCAAACCCTAACTAGAGATACTTGCCTTGGGGAGTAAGAGGGTTTACATCCCCAATGAGGTAGCATCTCTAGTTCATTTACTTGACTGCATTAACCCAATATTTAAAGGCACTAGTCATTTGTTTATTGCATTGGAGATATAAAATCGTTGCCTTGGGAAAAGTGAATTTTGCTAGTTTCAAGTTTATCTTTTGGAGAAGTGTTCCTTGAGCCTTGAGCTCTCTTGCCTCATTGAGGCGTCCCTCTTCTCCCACTACTTTGTTTGCTGTTATAAAAACTGTCCTACAGCCATTAGGGCGTCATAACCCTAGATGATAACTCTCTCTTATCTCACAAACTAACCCTAGGAAATCTCTCTAACTTCACTCACTTAGTCTACTAACTAGGGTGCACGTTTTAGGCTAGTTCTTGGCACTTTTCCATGGTTAATTTTGCTGCTGCATGACATTGAATGCTATAGCCAAGGCTGATAATTTACTGCAGAAAATCACTTTATAACAGCTTGCTTTATTCAATCTCAAAGTGCTATATTTAAGTCATGATTGATTGCCAAATTCATTGATAATATTGTTGGTTATGCTTTTACATGCTGATTTAGATGTTTTATTTGCTGATATAAACTGTTATCTACTGTTGCAAATTAGGGATTGCAAGCTTAACTTGCTGATCCATACTAACATATAGCATTGCAAGGTGTCTTTATTTGTGTCTCGGGAATGTACAATCATCCAAAGAAGTACTACATCTTTGAGGCAACAATTACTTGGCTTACAAGGCATCTCCTCTCACATCCCACTCCACTTAGACTTGACTTCTAGGGGTTTCACTTTCATCTCCATCTCTGGCTGCAATAATTATTATGGCAACTCAGGAATGTGCCATGAAAGGCATTTTAAAATGCATGGCAGATAAATTCATAAACGCAGCTTCCAGATAATACTATGGACATTGGTGTTTAGAAAGTTGAGCTGGACCTCCTGGCCGGCATGTATTCATCCAACTTGTCCCAAATCTCCATTGCTGGAAGTTTATCTTGATGCGGCTTGTGTTTGCTAGTCTGAAGGCAAATTACATGTGCTAAACAATAAGCAGATAAAATTACGTGGAAAAATAAATGAGCTTACATGATACAATAAGCTCTAATAAACTGAAATTTATCCCACCGTCTGCAATAAGACATCCATAAGAAGCGTGGTATAGAAGCAGGGTTTGGAAGCTTAACAATACTTGAAATAGTGACTGAAAAGTCTAAATCTCATATCGAAATTATCTTCACATTCCACTACCTCACAGATTCAGTAGACTCCACACTATCATCTTCAAAGCGGATGTAAAATCCCAGGACTGTAAATGTCAACACCATCCATTAGATATTGACACACCACCCGCATGACATTACAATTGAAAACTAAATCCTCTCTAAACTATATCTCAATCACCTTACTTCATGCAACAAAGCATTAAGTTTGAGAATTCAACCCATGGCGCTTGTGGGGTTGGGGAGATGCACAGAAATATTAAATAGGAAAATAAAAATTTACTTTTATTGAATATCTCAGCATGGTCCTTGAAAGGCTAGTCCTTGAACTGCTATTCCTTCCCAAGCACGAACACCACCACGACATGACTCCAATCATTGGGTGACAATGCATATGGCTTATCCTTCACCTCAAAGGTAAACCCAACCCTATCACGACCACTCTTTCTCTGTATAGTAATACACTCGGGCTTCTTGGGCATCTCCTTGACCTTGACATCAGGGGCATAGTAAACCCCATCCTCCAAAATGTTAAGTTTTGAGCTATTATTAGATTTCTTTTCAATTTACTAGATAACAATAGCATAGGTAGGATCACTGAGAGAAACACAATCACAAGATACACATCATTTATCCTGGGAAACCCTCATGGGGAAGAAAACCCAACAAAAACTTCCTTAATATAGATAGCCAATACAATGCCAAGACAATAAACCAAAACACTAGAGAATATCCAACACTGAGCAATGCACCTCTCTCTTCCCTCTTCTCCCAATTGCAGCTACCAAACTTGCGCACTGGATGATCGAATAAATGAGTGATCAAATGAGGTGCTGGCTTCCTTTATTTATACAAACTGGAAGGTGCTGGAAAGGTGTCTCTTCACTAGGCAGGGCCAACTTGTCTTCTTAGTGGTTAAAATCACTTTAATTAGCCTGGGGGCTGACTTCTCAATTTGCATAATATATTTAGGGTTTGACCAATCCACAAAAGGGGATTTGGTCAATTACAATGCCCGACATGATCAATCCACAAAAGGGGATTGATCTAATGAATAATAACTCAATAATAAATAGAATACTCTTTGCAGTTACAATATTTCAACACCCCCCCTTAACAAGAAGGGTATTCTACAACATCATCAGGAGAGAGAGAGGGCAACAACATCAACAACATCTGGAACACTGACTAGCATATCTATAAATCATCGGAAGTTTTTCTCATCATCATCGTTCACAGCATGGAGCTGGAGTAGCATCATCATCCTCATCAACATGAGGCTAAAGTAACATCATCATCTTCTTTAGCATGAGGCTAAAGTAATATCATCAACATCTTTAGCATGAGGCTAAAGTAACATCATCATCTTCTTTAGCACAAGGCTAAAGTAATATCATCAACATCTTTAGCATGAGGCTAAAGTAACATCATCATCTTCTTTAGCATGAGGCTAAAGTAATATCATCAACATCTTTAGCATGAGGCTAAAGTAACATCATCATCTTGAGCATGAAAGCTGAAATAACATCATCATCATCATCTTCAACAAGAAGTTGAAGTGGCATCATCATCATCTGCATCAACATGGATTAGTATAACACTAATACATCATCATCATCATCAATAACAACACAAGGCTGATACAACATCAACAACAACAGTATCACAACACGAGTGCTGGAGCATCATCAACATCAGTACTAGGCTGGAAATCTTCAGCACGAAGTTGGCATCTCAACAACATCAACACGAAGCTGGAAATCTTTAGCACGAGGTTGGCATCAACAACATCAGCACGAAGCTGGAAATCTTCAGCACTAGGCTGGCATCGACAACATCAACACGAAGCTGGAAATCTTCAGCACTAGGCTGGCATCAACAACATCAACACGAAGTTGGAAATCTTTAGCACTAGGCTGGCATCAACAACATCAACATGAAGCTGGAAATCTTCAGCACAAGGCTGGCATCAACAACATCAACACGAAGCTGGAAATCTTCAGCACTAGGCTGGCATCAACAACATTTTGTGGTACTTTGACAGATCCAAAGGATCTGCTCAGGAATCAAAAGATTCCCTAGGATATAAAATCCTAACGGAGCTACCACTACTGACCAAAGCTAGCATATACATGCACAAGTACACTGACAGCCCTTCCTTTTAGACCTTTGGGATCTATCCAGGGATGATCAGTCCCCTAAGATATAAAATCCTAACTGAGCTACCCGCTATTGGTCAGGATACCATAGTATCATCAACACTACTCCCCCTTTCGAGGGAGGTCCTTTCGGACTATACCAAACTTGTCTCGAAAGTATTTAAACTTTACACGAGACAGAGGCTTGGTCTACAACCTGCTCATCTGTGCCATCATATTGGAGCTTTATAGCTCCTCTCTGCATCATATCATGAATGGAATGATACCAGATCTCTATGTGCTTCGACTCATCATGGAACACATCATCTTTATACAGCTCTGGTTATCACATAGGATCACAGTGGCTTCCATCTCCAGATCAAATAGATCTGTCAACAACATTCGAAGCCATATGGCTTCACAATTGGCGGAACATGCAACAATGTATTTCGCTTCTGCTGTGCTAGGAGCAATGCTGGATTGCTTCCTACTCTGTCATGAGATCATGGCTGACCCCAGACTGAAACAACATCCTGAAGTGCCTTTTCTGTTAGAGACACTTCCAGCTCAATCTGAATCAGTATATCTATACAATCTGAAGTCATGATCTCTAGTATAATAGAGACCAAAATCCAACGTACCCTTAAGGTATCTCATCATATGTTTTGCAGCAACAATGTGAACACGTCTGGGTTCTACCAGATACTGACTCCAGGCAAAACATATATCTGGCCTGGTATTCATCAGATACATCACTGAACCAATAATCTGTCTGTATAGAGTAGCATCAACCAATTCTGATGAGGTATCTACCAGAAGCTTCAACTTCGTTTCCACGGGTGTGTACATGGATTTACATTTCAACATGTCAAACCTCTTCATTTTAACTGCATACTTTCCTTGGTTAAGGAAGATCTTCTCTGTGCTCTGCCAAACTTCAAGGCCTAAGAGATAATGCATTAGGTCTTCCATCAAACTCTGTAGTGAGCTTCTTCTGCAATCTGTAATGAGCTTTTCTTCATCTTGTCCAGAATACATCATCTACATATAGTAGCAACAATATAACTGGCTCATCATTCATAACCTTGAAGTAAAGGTTAGAATCAACTTTACTCTTGGTAAGGCCCAAGCTCTTCAGGAAACTGTCAATTCTGCCATATCAAGCTCTAGGAGCTTGCTTCAACCTGTACAGATCCTTCTTCAACTTGCAGACCCGAGTCTTTCTATCTTCAACTTCAAACCAAATTTTCGCATTACATTGTACCAATCTGGTACACTTGCTCAACTGCAACTCAATCTGCACAATCATGTACTAGCTCTATGTGCTTTCTGCAAAGCACTATTTGTCTCACTGTCTGGGAGTATGTCCTCTACTCTCTCTACAACTGTTCCTTCTGGAACTGGGACTCTATACCTGCAACTACTCTGAAGCTGAGAATGATTGCTTCATCCTCACTCTGGCTGCTGAAATCTAAGAGTAACTCCTCTTATTCTATCACGACAACAACTTCATCTGAAATTGAGAGTGGCTCAATAATTGATACTGAAGGTAGCTCTTCTTCTTTCATGGATATAACTATATCTTTTATCGTAGTCATGTCTCCATGACCCAACTAATGTAATGCACCAACTGCCACTCAATTTTAAATATGTGGATTGCTCCCCCTGCATCTCATACTATATATGAATCATGGTTGTTCTCGTTGTCTTCATAAATACTGGAACTGTTTCTTCAATTACTGGAGTAAGTGTCTCGTCATAGTCTTCTCCCTCTTGCTGGGAGAATCCTCTGGACACACATCAGGCTTTGTACATTTGCAACATGCTTGATTTGTTTAAATCAATCTTGGAAGTCAATACTGACTTCTCTTTTAGTCTCACGGAAGAATCCATATCCTAGTCTTTCTAATTGGCTTCCTTCTCTGTCACTGAAACAAGGGAATCTTCCAAGGAGATTTCATATCTTCTAGAAGTTTCTGAAGCTACGATCTAGTCTTCTCATGGCATCTGTCTCCCAGTCCTGGAAGTTGTCTCTTCATCTGATCCTTTCTGAGATCAGGCTTACTCTCGATTTTTTCTGAGTCTACAAGGACTTCATCATCTCTTATAGGGTATACTTGGTGTTGGATACCAAGTCTAAATATGAAAAGCTGAGTCAGACTTCAAGTGAATTCTTCTTCTTTTCAAGGTGGCTTCATTATCTTTTGAACAAGTCTACTGTGAGTTCTTGTTCTAATGTTCGGTATTCTTTGGAGCCTTSTGCTCCTTACAATCAATCTCCATATGAGATACTCTGGATCTCAAAGGATAGCTTCTTCTTCATCTTCTTTGTTACATGAATGTATATGGTCATGTACATAGTCTGCTTCATGTCTCATCTAATCTGTTGCATTTTGCAACCTTCACTATAGCTTCCTCAGGGTTATTACCTGTGACCTGAAACAAGGTCAACAAAACAACAAGCAAGAATAATACTCTTTTGATAATAGTAAATAAAACGATAGCATGAATAATCGTCACAGTAGCTCCTTTAGAACTATTACTTGTGACATGTCTGAAACAAAGATCAAAAGTAAGAAATACAATACGAAATGAGGTCAACACTCTTCTAGTGTTGTGAGCAAACATTCCTCCATGGTAACTTGGAACCAACACAATAAGTTTCTCCTAGAGGAGATGTTAGTTGTATCTGGTAAATGATTACATTAAGCATTTATCTCAATATGCTCACATGCTACCAAGTATAATACCTTTCAAAGACTGTTACCTCAACTATAGTGTTTACTTGTAAAGGGGTAGTTATCAACTTGTCATGTGAAACTTTGAATCTTATCAACTTAATTAATTAAACCTGGAACTTGGAGTCTTGTCCTCAAGAATGAGTCTGTTGCTTTTCTTCCATGTCTTCTTCACTCAAGATGACAAGTGTTTTCTTTAACCTGTCTTCTGTACTAAGACAATATGCTATCTTGACAGAAAGTTGGGTTAGAGAATAAACTCTATGATCTCAACTTTAATCCATCTAATACCTTGACTTTAATTTTGACCAAAGGTTAGTATGATGGTCATAGCTTCAACATGCAACCTAGATCAAAATAATGTCATAACAAATAGATGCATATCAGAATAATCAAACCTGGGTTGCTTTATTCCTCTAAATGTGTTGGATATTGAGATCCTTCTGGATCGATGGCAAGAGATCCCTTCTCTTGCAAATACCCTTTAAAGCTTAACAATTTAAATATATGTGAATACATACCTCTGATAGTATTTGCAGGTAGTGGCACCATATGGTAGCAACGGTAATAATTACCAACTCTTAAAAACTTTAAGGGTGACTGCAATTGGTACTGCATCTGATACTTCAACTGATACTACAACTGCAATTGATACTGCAACTGATTCTGAAACTGCAACTGCAATTGCAACTTAGGGTTTTATGAGGAAACCCTCATTTTTCAAACTTCAAATTTTGAAATTCTGATCCAGGGGCTAGATGCGTTGAGTTGAGGCGAGTAAGCTAGTGCAGTTAGATTTATGAAAATCCAAATTTTACCCCTTGAAACTGAGCTTCGAAAATATGGATTGTTACTTCTGGTACTGGTTTTGGTTTCTTGGTTTTCTGGTACTTCTTGTTTTTTGTTTTTTTGGTACTTTTGGTTTTTTGGTTTTTTGGTATTAGTCAAAACTAGGGTTTGACTTTCCGAAGTATCTGACCATTGAAAAGGTGCGCTCAAGGTGCCAAAGAGTTCCCTAGGCCAGGGTGCACTTTTCTAGATGGTTTTTAGGCTGATATTCCTCCAACAAAAAGCCCTAATTTTCTTGTATGGCAACAATGACGTTTTCTTTATTCAGTGAAAGATGCTCTCTTCAGCTTAGCTCTGATACCTTGTTAAGTTTTGAGCTATTATTAGGTTTCTTTTCAATTTACTAGATAACAATAGCATAGGTAGGATCACTGAGAGAAACACAATCACAAGATACACAACATTTATCCTAGGAAACCCTCATGGGGAAGAAAACCCAACAAAAACTTCTTTAATATAGATAGCCAATACAATGCCAAGTCAATAAACCAAAACACTAGAGAATATCCAACACTGAGCAATGTGCCTCTCTCTTTCCTCTTCTTCCAACTGCAGCTATTGAACTTGCGCACTGGATGATCAAATAAGTGAGTGATCAAATGAGGCGCTGACTTCCTTTATTTATACAAACTGGAAGGTGCTGGAAAGGTGTCTCTTCATTGGGCAGGGCCGACTTGTCTTCTTAGTAGTTAAAACCACTTTAATTAGCTTGGGGGCCGACTTCTCAATGTGCATAATATATTTAGGGTTTGACCAATCCACAAAAGGGGATTTGGTCAATTACAATGCTCGACATGATCAATCCACAAAAGGGGATTGATCTAGTGAATAATAACTCAATAATAAATAGAATACTCTTTGCAGTTACAATATTTCAACAGAAATTCCTTCACATTATACATATTCAATAGGGTTTGGAAGGGATTGGTAGTCCAATAGTGGTTTTTGATTGGGTAAGGAGACAATCTGGAGATTGTGAGCACGGGCTTGCTTGAGGAAGAAAAGGAGGGATTCGAGGGTGTAGAGGCTGCCTTGCTTGGCTCTGTAGGCATTTTCAATGGTGCAGGTAAGTAGTATTCGTCCTCGAAGAGGAATTCGTCGGGGGAGCCAGGGAGGCGACTTATTCTCTCCACCTCGCCACGAGTTGAGTAGTCGCGGAGGACTGTGAGAGGGTCCATGGATGGCCTGAGGGAAGCTTAAATGATGTGATCGTTGGGCAAGTTAACAGAGCGCTTGCAGGTATGAAATATGCAACAACAAAAACGAGGAGGAGAGTATTAGTATTACTGTAGAGAATAATTATTAGTATTGTAAACATTCCGTAGAGAACAAACAATCAAAGTATAGTATGGTAGACATTTCATAGAGAACATGCACAGGTGATAGGTGGCTCAAGCTTCACACAAAACAATTTAGAAAATTCCAATTGGCATATAATTTCAGTGGTAGACATTTCGTAGAGAACTTGTACAGGTGACCGGTGGCTCAAGCTTCACACAAAGCTTTTTAAAAACTTCCAATTGGCATATAATTTCAGTGGTAGAGAACATGTACAGGTGACAGGTGGCTCAATCTCAAAAGCATAGTATCAGTGTTGGAATTTGAAGGCCAAGATCTTTGTGAAGTGGCATTCTGTCTGCCAAATATGGTTTGGTCAATATTTATAGTAAACTATCATTGAATACGTTTAATTGCATTAGCAAAACCATCATTTTTTATGAAAAATTTGTTTTTCAAATACCAATCTTACTGGGAAAAAAATTGGTATAACGCGACCATGATGTTTAATTCAATGAGAAACCTTCATAGAACCCCTATGAGATGACCACAATATTATTCGCGAAGATTCGTGGCATTGGTTGGGAAGCTTTTGGCACTGCCGCAGTCGAGAAAAGGTTGGGGAACCGACTACTTGCGGTTGAATGGGCAAGTGCCAAACAACCATCAACATTCGCATTCTAACAAAGGGAAGATTCTATCCAAGCACTCAAAAGTTAAATAAAGAATAAGGTAATAGGGAGAAAGGCCCAGGGCTCCAAAAGTCATGTTTACAGATTCTGCAGAGTTGGTTTCAACTTTTTTGTGATTATGTTCAATTTGTTATAAGCATCTCTCTTGCACAAATTCTTTAATTATTTATTAATTCTGTATGTATAGACATATATTATTCAAAACATATCCAGAGCTATAGACTAGGTATGTTTGATTTTCTCTCAAGATGGAGGATTTGCTCATTTGCATAAATCGTCCATGAAGTCTCCCTTCTGAGGTATTCTTCATAAAAATTATGTGATGTCTTTAACTAAGATCTTAATCCCTCATAAATTTATGTTAATGTTTGGTTCAATTTGAATCAGAAAGCAGATTTGTTTTCTTTCAGAACCTTGTTAATGTTTCGGGTAGAACATACATGCATATTGCTTGAAGGCTTTTGCATTATCAAGACAAATTAGTTTGCATAGCGATAAAAATGCACATGGGTTTTGCTAAGAGATATGATTGGAGAACTGGGCATGTGGGGGATATATGAGCCAATTAGGATATTTTGATTTAGGTCTTTGATGTTTCATGCATGCGGTCTTTGATTTTTCTTTTATATAAATATTTTTGTTATTATTATTATTATTTAAATATAATTATTGAATTCCTCTTGATCGTTTTAAAACATTTATTTGATTATTATTGGATTTGGATTATATTATTATGATGAAGGTACTAGATTTGGATTTAGTAACGAGGAGAAAATTATATTCGTTAACAATTGTCGCTTTTTTACGTGACTTTCTATTTAAATATTAAATATGAAATACTAATAGATACAAAAAGCATATTCCTTAGATATAGTTGTATTAAGTCCTTAGCCACGCCCTCCCGAAGCCATGCATTTTACTGGTAAAATAGTTGTGAAAGTTAAATGGAGTCACCTATCTAATTTCATTTTCATATTAATTTGTTTTTTCATAATTTTAAATGTAATGTGTATTTCATAAAAAAATAACAATTTATAATTGTTATTTATATGATAATATATTTTCTTTTTTATGATTTAGTTTAAAATTTTAGTATAATTTGTCGTCGTTAATATTGTTGTATATATGATTTTTTTTTCACAAGGACTGGGAAATTTAATTCATTAAAGAGGGTGCAACCAAGGCTTCTAAGTACAAGAGCATGAGACTGGAAAACAAAGCAAAAATCCAGTTCCAATAGTCCAACTATTGTCCAAGTCTCTAATCCCTTCCTACAATTCCATAGTAGCATGGTTCTATTTCTATATTGCATGGAATATATCTGATAAAAAACACCGAGAATTCTTACAAAAAAAACAAAACATATCTATATTGAAAATTGAACATTCTAGACCTCTTCTTTTTTCAGTACCTCGTCAGTTGGAGGTGTCACTTCTATGTTCAGGTCCGCCATTCCTCATCCTCTTCCCCTCCTGCCTGTGAGAACAACTCGAATCCATAGCTTGGGCTGATGACTCTAGCATTGCCTCCCTCTGGTCCAATTATTGCTGCAGAGATTCCCCATGCCTTCATAGGTAGTCCACCTCGTCTTGTAGCTGCCCTATTAACACCCGATGTTGAGCCAACGTTTCTAAAGAAAATGATACCGTAGAACTGAGAGCATTGACCTTAATGATCAATTTCTGAATTGTGGTAAAGTTGTCCTCCGCCATTTCCTTTGCCTATGCCGGACTTCCTTTACCAACTTCCAATACATTCGCCATGCCCAGGAAATTTAAACAAGAACCAGATTGAGTGTTGACCACTGCACAACTTACCAAACTACCTTCAGACTTTCCACGCACCCGTATGTAGCCCATAAACAACGTAATATGCTAGGAATGTTGAGAGAAAGGATAGACCCACAAACCTCCTATGTTGATTGTTAGGATATTACCGACCCAAATGAGAATTAAAGTGACAAATCCGACAAGTTTAGCTGTTCTTCCAGCCGAATTCAAGAGTATACATACTGCAATTACCAAGATGCCTTCAAACTTGACACGCACCAAACTGCAACCTAGGGATGACGAGAATTGCCAAGGAAAACGACGGAATTTGCTCTCCTGAGAACCAACCCTCCTTAGAATATTGCCAACCCAAATGGAAAATGAGGATGCAAGCCCGGCTTGAAAAGTTTTATAGCCAGACCAATTCCAAAGAATGCATGTATCGCCTGCCTTCACATTATCACAAGCACAATTGACTATGACATCATTGTGTAGTATTACTTTCCATCTGACCTCATAAACTAATTTCCCCTTCATGGCCTGTACTTCCATCACCTAGGCATTACTTTGCATCATTGCTTTATACCCATCCGTCGTCAATTCCATCAAACAAGAATCAGGTTGAATCTTTAGACGTACTGCATCCCTTAAATTCCCATAGGGCCTGGTACACCTTCCACATGCGACATTTCGTATCTTCACCAACTTCATACTCCGAGTTAATGGCTACCAAACCTTTGCCACGAGTAGAAGAAACTAGAGGCTGTCCAGTCAAGGATTTGAAATGATGAGGAGATGTGTATACTCCTTTTGCATGAGCCTGCCACACGCTTCATTCCAAGCGTCCCTTACGTGGGCCCCAAGGGCCCTACCCATTTTCCTAGCCCCTATCATTAGGGGGGAATTACATGTCTTACTTTCCCACATATTCCCAAGGAACGTGGGGCTAAACCAATGGCTCTATTAGCCATTTCATCTGTTGCCTTGTTATTTTCTCTAAGGATGTGGAAAAACTGGACCGAGATACTTGATAAAGAGAGCCGGATCCTCTCGATGAGACATTTTATCTTGATCTCCTTTGGATTGGAATCAATAACAAAATATCGAATGGTAATTTTGGAATCTCCCACTCTATTCAGCTGCGTGATCTGCTTTTGATGAGCTAATTGAACCCCCTGGTAAACTGCACAAGCTTCAACAATATTGTTTGTAGTAATACCTAGATTCCAATAGAAATCCAATTCTTTATTTCCTCTAGGGCCATACAACACGCCCCACACCTGCCTCCCCTGGGTTTCCTTTTGACGCCCCATCAAAACATAGAGTATATCCTGACTGGGAAGAAAGCCAATTGCGAAACTCCTTCACTGATACCCGAAGCTGCCAGAATGATCTTTGAGAAATCTTAGTAGAAATTGTCACTTGGATATTGAATTTGGCCATCTAAATGTCTTCCTCCTTATCCAATTGCTGAATATTTTCCACTCTGATTCTCTTAGTATTCAAATATTTGACCAATTGCCCCATCGCATGAGCTGCTACCGAAGATGGAGGGAGGAGCTTATTTTTGAATATGGCTTTATTTCTAGCCAACCACAGATGCCGACAAACATATTTGGAAGATGCTTTCCACGTTCGTTGAAACACAAATTTCCCATAAAAGGAGCCTTGATATGTAGATCCCCACTTTCCTACCAAGGACTTACATGATGAAGGCCAATATATTTTATGATACAATTCTGAAAACAACAGATGCCAAACCTGTTTTGAGTATTCTCATTCAAGGAATAGATGTTGAGACGATTTTAGCACTTGTCTACATAGTTCACATCCAAAAGGTCCCTTAAAACCTCTTTTGCTCAGATTCTCTCCTGTTAACAATTTGTTTTGAGCAAGAATCCAACAAAAAATATTGATTTTTGGAAGCTCATCATTGTTCCATACATTTCACCACATGTTTGATTTTTCAAGGAGCGATAGTCACCTAAGCAAATCCTTGTATCCTTCCTTCATTGAATAACCATTCTTTCCCCATCCTCGACCATCGTTGCAGATGGATCGGGGCTGCTCCTTTAAGAGAGAGGAGGAAGGATTGAGCAAGCTGCGTTAGATGAGGAAGGATTGGCCCCAAATCCCACCCCATCCAAACTCCATTAGATTGCCAAGCCGATATTTCATAAAGAGAAGATTTGCGTTGGCTTAAGAGCCATTGCCGAAAAGGCCCCAAAGAAAGATCATCTCTTAAGGGATTTGAGCCAATAAAATGAGCATCCCAAAGATTGATATTCTTCCCATTCCTCGGGATCCATAAAAGAGATTCTTGAAAATAAGGCAAAGAGGCCCTTAGCAATTTCCAAATAGGCGAACCAACTTGCCTTTCTGGAATAGTGTCTAAACATCTCCTTCTATCCCTTGATAAATAATTTTGATACAAGGCTCTCTTCCACCTTTCATTTTCACCTGTCACTAATCTCTAGAGAAGTTTTGAGCCCAAGGCAATATTTACCAACTCTGGGTCTCTGACCCCAAGTCCCCCACTGTCTTTAGGAGAGAATACTAAACTCCAACTTACCAAATGAAATTTCTTTGAGTTAGATTTACCACCTTGCCATAAGAATTTTCGGATTACTTGAGTTGTAGCCTTCTTAATACCAACTGGTGCCAATAATGCAAAAAATTGAAAAATCGGAAATGAGGCTAGAACAATTTTAACAAGCACCACTCTACCTGCTGGGTTCAACCAAACCGCTCCCCATATTTCAAACTGATCTTTTATTTTCTACAATATGGATTGCCATGCTTTCCTTGGAATTGATTTCAAGCTGATTGGCATTCCCATGTACTTGAAAAATTTCCAATCAACTGAGAAAGGAAATTGAAGAATATGAGATATACCCATTAGAGTATTGACATTTACATTCCAAGCACAAGTTTGGCTTTTGGTTTTGTTGATTGAGCCTCCTAAGATCAAAGAATATTGGTCCAAAACAAGCTTGAATCGACGAGCAATTATTTTTGAAGCTCCTCCTATAAGCAGGGTATCATTAGCAAATTGGAGATGATTTTTTCTTTTGACACCTTTGGCAATTCTAAGCCTTGGAATGCTTCCAAAAATTCATTCTTGCTCTAATATTCTATTCAATGCTTCTGCCATAAGAACATGTAACATGGGAAAAAGAGGGCATCCTTGCCTTAAGCCTCTAGAGGTTTTGAAAAAAGGCGTTGGTCTTCCATTAATCAATGGAGTAATCCAAGGATTTTTAATGCAAGAACCAATCCAGGATATAAAGGATTGATTAAAGCCAAATTTTTTCAGCATTGCATTTAAAAACCTATGTTTAACTTGGTCAAAAACATTTTCCATATCAATTTTAATAATCATACCTTTCTCCCCATTCGTGAAGCATGAGTGAATCGCCTCCTGGACCAAAATTATATTATCCCAGATTTGTCGCTTTTCCACAAAGCCCCCTTGATTTGAAAGAACAAGATGAGTTAGAAAGAGCTTCAACCTATTTGCAATAATTTTAGCCATAATTTTATACGATACATTACAAAGGAAAATGGGACGGAATCTGCCAAAGGAGGAAGCATTCTTTTCCTTTGGGATAAGAGCCAGAAATGATGAATTGGTTGCACCTCCCGTACGAGAGGATATGTGCACATAG
>JASDQU010371707.1:14603-39991 GCA_032191745.1 Picea mariana
CTTATGAACATAATGGGCCAGCTCGTGATGAGACCTCCCATCCTCTTGGTTAGGTCTTGTTTTATTATTTTTCATAGGGTCCTTTTAGTTTTTTATCGAGAGGCTTTTTATTGCCTTCTCGGGGATCCCTGGGCGAAGCATCTCTAGATTTTATTTCCTATGGCTTTTATCTTTTACTAGCTGCTTTTACCCCCTGGGCCTTTGGCCCCTTCTTCCCACAAGACAAAGTGTAACCCTCAAAGGTCATCCTAATGGCCGGACTAGGGGAATGGGATAGATGTGCGGGAGATAAGATGTAAAATGATAGAATGGTGGGAGCGGATGATGGCTCTGCAAATCCCCCTTTGGTGGCTAACCAAAACCCATGAATACAAGCTTGCTAAGTCACCCCATCAATCAACCCAACAATGGTCAAGTGGATTAGTGTAAGATCCAAGCAGTGATCAGAAATGAAAGGAACCTGATGCATATATAAGAAGGTTATAACGATCAAACATGACACATACCATGATACCTTGGACCAATTACCTCATGGAGCAAGAGTCCTCTCTGATGCAAGTCCAAGCCGATGGTGATGGAAGCTGTTGTTGCTGACAGGACAAGTCTGGTGAAGAAGAAGAAAGGGCCCTCCAGGGCCATGCTCAGGTCAATCCTGCTCTCGGTACTTCATGTCTAGGACCTGTGGGCCTCGAGACATGATCTCCTAGTTATCCCTAGATATCGGGGATAACAGACCCAATCCTTTATAACAACTTTTACCCGTTTGAGCTTTTGCTCCCAAATGTGTACATTGGACCCAACAATCCACCGGCACCAAGCTTTTGAAACCATAGGGAAAAACTCAGAATTCTCCAATGAAAGAGGGTTAAATTGAAAGGGGATAGGCCCCAAGTTTTCTTCTTTTGTGAAGGTGAGAGAAATGGGTTGGTGGTCAGAGCTAGCCCAAGGGATTATAAAAGAGGAGATCTCATCAAGAAGGGACATAAGGGAGCTATGAATAAGGAAACGATCTAGCCTTATATGACCTGGTCCTGCTCTTCTATTATTCCAAGTGAATTTTCCTATGCTTGGTTGTACATCAAACAGATCCAAAGTGGAGATGAGGTCCTCCATTTTTTCCCTAGACGGATCTCTTAAGATAGAGCCTCCTCTTTTCTCACTTAAATGCATGGTAGTATTGAAATCTCCAACAATAATACAATTCTGATGAAACCCAGAGTCCCTTATGTCCAAGAGAGACTCCCAACATTCCGATTTCTCCCAATAGTTATTAGGAATATAAACATTTATGATGGGAAAGATCTTACCTGAAGGAAGATGCACTAGATTAATCCTTAACCAGTGGGTAACTTCATGCCTGCTCTTCACTTGAAATAAGTCTGAATTCCAGAGAGTGCATATGCCCCTAGAGTCTCCTCTTGCACTAATCGTTATGCTTGTATGTTTTCCCCATATTTGTTGCATGTCTTGAAGGGCTTCTTGCGCTTTCATTTTAGTCTACTGGATTAGAAGAATTTGAGGCTTTTCAATTCAAATTATCTTGCCCATTGCTTCTTTCTTATCCTTGCTCCCCAATCCCCTACAATTCTAGGAGACTAATTTCATTGCTTACTTGAGGATTTGGGTGCCCCCCCTTTAGAGGGATGAGAGGACTTCCCTTTTGAGGAAGTGTGACAAACTTGCTTGTTTGACAATTATAAAAATATCCAATTTAAGTAGGATATAATAAGGTAATCCATTTAGGATGAAATAATATTATAGAGTAAAATATATAATAAAGATATGATTGATTACAATGACAATGAGGGCCATATATACCCACGCAGGGGTGCCCTTTCATTAATAGACATGTCTTTTGGATAAGACATGTCTTTTCATTATGATGTATTAATTATTATTATTTAATGTTTATTTATTTATATCTATATATTTTATATATTTATGTTCATTACATAGCCTTCCCCTTTAGAAATGCTTTGTCCTCAAAGTTCAAACCATGTTTACGGAGAGGCTTGCGTCTTTGTTCTAGCTCACAATGTCTTCGCATGATTTTCTGTTTTTGGTGTGGTCAAGAGACTATACGAGATGATATGAATAACGAAGAGTCGAACATAATTGTCGAATTGTGAAAGGATCAGACCAACCTAATTCAATCTTGTGTGGAATGTTGCTCTTCCACGATGAATGGTTATCATGAGACTGAATTGCGATGGTATCAATATTTTCGGATTATAAGTTAGTCGTTCCCACCCTGAATGATATTGATATTCTAACTGGTTAAGATATCTGCTCTTATGATTTGGATGTCGATAAGGAGTTTTTATAACATGATTTTCCTTTATCATACCTGTAACATTTTCTTGGTTTGATATTGATATATGATTTTCTTCATGCACCAATGTTTCCTTGTTAATGGATAAATTTCGATTAATAAGTACACTTGGATCTTCCATCGTTTGTACTCCAACATCTGACATTGTCTTTTTTTTAATTGACCTTGCAACTTCTTGAGCTGTGACATGGATTGGATTTGTAATTGTTCCATTTTCCATAACTTGGATTTGTTCATCTGAAAACTTTGTTGCTTCCTTTTCTATAAGTAGTTCTAACTTGTTTTCCAGAGAATTCTTATCATTCTTAAGTTTTTTTATTTGCATCAATAGGTTTTGATTATGATTTTTTAGACGTGAATTTTCTTCATTATCTGATTTGACGACATCTTTAATGTCTGGATTTTCAAGTTTTTCTTCTTTCAATTTTCTGATTTGTTCTAACAATCCTTGATTAAATTTCTTCAAATGAGAATTTTCTTCATTTTTTTCTGATAGGTTCTTCTCGAGATCTTGATTCTCTTGTTCCAACTTCTGAACGCATAGTTTCCTATCCTTTGATTTCTTGATCTGTGTAAGTTGTTTTTGACTGTGGTCTTTTAAACGAGAATTTTTTTCGTTTTTATCCTTGATAACTTCGTCAAATTCTTTTTGCATCCTTGATATTGACTTTTGATTTTCTTGAAGGATCACCTTCGAGATATCGTTAAAGTCTTCTGATGAAGGTATTATTGATTTTGACCTCATAGTAGTGTCCTGAAATGTCATCATCTTCTTTTTATGGGGAAATGTCACAAACTTTTTCTCCATGTTTAAGATGAAGGTACCTAGATTTTTAAACTAGGGTAACCCGATGGCGATGTCAATTTCTTCTTTATACATAGTTGTAACATAGAATTGAGATATATACTCATATTCATCAATCATCACTTGTAACTCCTTAATTAAAAAATAATCTTCCTTTTCAATTATGTTCGGCTCTGGAATTAATAATTGATTTGCCAAGTCAATATTCATGTAATTTGCGTTATGGTCCAAGTTGATCATCAATCATCACTTGTAACTCCTTAATTAAAAAATAATCTTCCTTTTCAATTATGTTTGGCTCTGGAATTAATAATTGATTTGCCAAGTCAATATTCATGTAATTTGCGTTATGGTCCAAGTTGATAACGATGTTAACCTCTCTTCCTTGAATACTCCCCTTTAATGTCAAAAACCCATAACATAAAATTGGATAACCTTCATAAGTAAATTTTCCTGTTGTCATTTTAGAATTATCCATTTTTGTCTCGTCCATAATTTACGATAACCCCTTTTTGTTTTCGGAAAGATTAAATAATACCCTTCAATATCTTTTCCTTTTGATTTAGTGAACTTGAAAATATATATATATATATATATATATATATATATATATATATATATATATATATATATTTAATAATTTATAATTTTTTTTTTGCTTTGGCCCTTTTTAATTTTAATGGGGACTTAAAAGCCTTTTTAATATAAGTTTCTTCTTCCTTTTTAACTTCTCCTTTCACTTTTTTTATAACCTTCTAGGTATGATTCAATAACCTCTTCAATAACTTTTTGAGTCCCTTCTATAATACCTTCCTTTTCTTTTCAATTTTTGTATATCTTAAAACTAAATTGAAACTTTATTTAAAGTGTACGTTTTTTTCACTGTATAAAAACCTTAACGTCTTTATGTGGATGTAAAAACTTATTCGATCCTTTTAATACGATGATTCTTTTGTCCTTTTTAAGATTGAATATTATTATTATAATACTTTTTTTTTTCTTCTTATAATTAGTTGAAATACAGGTAATCGTGTACACCTTTAGAAAGAAAGAAAGAAAGTATTTTTAACGTCCACGAGGCTAAAAACAGCCTATGGGACAGATTGTTTTTCCATCTGGCTTTTGTATTTGGCCCTTTTCCTGTGAAGTTTTACAATAATCGCTCCCATCTTCTCAAGAAACTCTTTGCTGAATAGATTATCCCAAGAATTAGCTGCCAGAATACCTGCATAATTTTCCCTGTTGTCTTTGAGGGCCTCACATTTATATTTCTTTATATTTCTTCTCACTTGAAATCTATAAAGCACTTGAATGCGAGGGTACCACCACAATTAAATATATACCGTCACTTTTCGAGTGCAACCGTCACCTTCTTTGGAAGCACCCGTTGACTTCGGAAATTCCAAGGAAATCTTCCCACCGTGTCTGTGACTCTGCCGTGACATATACTTGAAGTAATGACGTGATCTCTATGACAGTTTGGATCCGTGCTGCTACGAAACAAAAAATAATGGTGTACGGATTCTGTATGGTTTTATACAGATTTTAAGATTTTTTGTTGCCAATTGTACGGACTGGCTGAAAAATAATTGATGCCTGGTACAAAATTATTATTTTCAGACTGTATACTTCCAAGCTTGATGTACGTGTTGATATTATGGTAGCTTCGGGAGGTATGAACCTCCATTGTGACCTTTGACAAGATTAGAATGTTTCGGAAAAAAGAAAAGAAATGAATGTAACCCTAGAAGAGATGTCGGTTGAAGAGAGATAATTAATATGAATTAATTAGTACCCAGAATGAGAAGTCGGCCCAGGCAGTTAGCCAGGTTTACTATAAATACAGGGTGCTAGTCTCTCATTTGACACACTTCTCAGAATTGTAGAGAGCTACTTCTGCGCACTGCAGTCTAGCAGTTTTGTGTGCAAGTCCTGGGGAAGGTGCTGTGCCAGTTTTGGGTTGGACTCTTTGATCAGCGTTGGTTACTTCTTGCTTGGTGCATTAGCCTTGCTTGGCTATTGGATTGCTACTAGGATTCTTCTCTCTGTCAAGGTCAAGGTGCTCGGAGGGTGGCTTCGGCCTATGGTTGGGTGACAATAGTGATATTGTCAATGGTAAAACGAGCACATTCATTCATATTCTAACAGTACGAACACTGGAGTGTAATTTTTTATGTTGATGAAACTGTACAGTACAGAGGCTCTCCTGCACCTGCTTATTCACACAAGAACACAATGAGTTTTACAGCTGATATATCTCAAACTTGTGGTGATTTGGTGGCTTCTATTGTGTGATTGTGAACAATTTATTCTGTATTTCTCCTTATAGCATCGAAATATTCTCTTTAATAATTCTTCAATAATTTACTCTTCCAAAATTCTAGTGTTCTTCCAATTTGTGGTGGAATGGTTTATCTTTTCAACAACAATTTCAATTTTTGATATTTTAAATGGAAAAATGCCCTGTCATGGTCGAAGACCCAAAGTCCTAAGAACTCTGAAATTTTGAGTGGCCAAAGGCCTACAATTATGTTGTTAAGGGCAACAAATTTGACCCAAGGGTCTATAGGCCAAAGGTCGGGATCAGAAACAAAGCTCTGATACTGCTGTGACAAACAAACTTGTTTGACAATTATAAGAATATCCAATTTAAGTAGGATAAAATAAGGTAATCCATTTAGGATGAAATAATATTATAGAGTAAAATGTATAAAAATGAGATGATTGATTACAATGACAATGAGGGCCATATATATCTACGTAAGGGTGCCCTTTCCTTAATAGACATGTCTTTTGGATAAGACATGTCTTTTCATTATGATGTATTAATTATTATTATTTAATGATTATTTATTTATATCTATATATTTTATATATTTATGTTCATTACATGAAGGTGCCTTCCCACTTTTTCCATCCTTCTTGAATACTTCTTCCAAGGTAGTTTGAATGCCTAACTCTTTGTCTCGGTCCGCTTCCTTCTCCCTTCGATTTTTCCTAACTCTTTGTCCCGGTCTGCTTCCTTCTCCCTTCGATTGCGGTTTGATCTCCTACCCACCTTCTTTCCTGCTGTAGTTTGTGATATTTCTATTTCCGACTCATCCCTAGATTCCTCCTGACTTCCTTCTTCCTAAATGAATGGAATACCAGAGGTTGTGCGGGTAGGGATTTTGTTGGGGGTAGGCTCCCCTTTCTTACTGATTTCAAATTCCTGCTGAATTAGTGTGTGATCTGGTTCCTTTGTCGGTTGATCGTGGTTCCCTGTTGCAATGCCTTCCTCTCTTGATTTTTTTGTTTTTGCTTCAATATTCTCCAAAGTTGCATACCTATTTCTGTTGTATGATCCCCCACATCCGACGGTCTGCCTTGATTTGGAGAATATGTAGGGGGATTCCTCGTCCCTGCTGATGGGCCACTGCCTTTCCAGATGTCTTCTTTCTTTTTGGTTGTTGCCATTGTTCTTGATCACTTTCTTCAGTCTGATCTACCTTTTTCTTTGGACAGTTCTTTGCATTTAAATGGACGTTGCTTATAATCAACTTTTTGAATATAAGACCAGTTGTCCAGGGTTAGCTCAATAGCCTACGGTAACCCTTTTTCCAGATCCACTTCTACATAGAGGTGCGCACATGCTTGAAGGTCTTCTAGTGGTTTGACTCGATCAATATACTTTCCTAAAGTATTCCCAATATTTTGCAAAGTTTCATCATTCCAATACTGTAGGGGAAGGAAAGGTAATCTGATTCACACCAGGACTGCAGACGGGATGTCATTCTCTGGGCTAAAGTTTGGCGCCCATTTATTCAGATACATACCTCGCGTACCCATAAAATAAGGGTCGCTTCTAAAAATCAGATCCCTGTCTACCTTATTTTCAAAAAGACAAACAAAAAACCCCTTACCACAGAATGCATAAGACGTTTTCCCTTGAATTTTTTTCTTCCAGTTTAGATCCAGCCATTGAGCCATGCACGTAGGGTGTTGAATTTTTAATGATGGCTCAAACACATGTAGTTTCTTTACAATTTAGCATGAACTTGAACCATAAACAATGCAACAATACAATAGCTGCAGTAACCAAGATCACAAGAAGAATAACCATGCACAAGACACAAGAAGTTATCCTAGGAAAACCCTTCTCAACCAAGGGAAAAAAACCAGCAACTCTTTGCCATATTTCCAAGAGAAGAACCCCTCCACCGAAAATATAGATGCCAACAATGGTGGCCCTCAAGACAAAACCCTAGTGCACACAAGAGGGTGCTCTATGACCAAGAAAGCTAGTGCATAAGAAGTGCGCACCAAATTTCAGTTCTCCAAGTGAATGCGTTGAGTGAATGAGATATGATCCACAATGGGGATGTATCTCTCTAATAAATACATGACCTAACTCATCAAATAGATGTGTCTATTGGCACAATAGGGCCGACTTGTACAACTCAATAATATAAGTAATCTTTCACATAATATTAATTATCTTTACATAGTAGGGCCGACTTGTACCCTTCACAATACAAATTAGGGTTTTACAATAGTCTTACTCTTTGACAATATAGCAAGGGGTCTCACACACATCCTCTAGTGCTCTACCACTAGGGACAAGTCCACATGTGCTCAGCCACAAGGGACATCACTCTCAAACAAATCAACTCAACTAAATCCATAGGAGTACGAACTGGAGAGCCATCTCAAGCCAACTCAACTAAGCCCATAGGATTACGACAAGAGACCATCTCAAGTCATCTCAACTCAGTCCAGAGGAGCATGACAAGAGACCAACACAAGTCATCTCAACTCAGTCCAGAGGAGTACGATCTGGAGAATGTCTCATGAAGCTGCAATCATCAACATAGGGAGGGCCACAGGCCAATAAAATGCCCTATTAGCTCATTTTCAGCTAATCGCAATGCAAACGGATGAGAAGTTGAAGAATGCACTGGGACTTTGGGTATATCATCATTCTTTTTCACAATTCTAGAAGGGAAGTCGACTTTACATTCTTCGAATAGGAGGTGATCAACGACTGAAAAGCGATAATGTCTGGAGGCGGCAGAGGTGGAGGGGGGGTGCCTCCCCCCAATCTAGAAGCCATGGAAAAATCTCAGTTGTGCCAAAACTGTTGAGATTGGATAGCAAGGAAGGTCTTCACCATGCGTGGCGTCCTAACATGGAGGATGACAATGAAACTTAGCAAAGTTGATGGGTTAATCTTTTTCCTAAAGTTGTACTTAGGAAAAAGTACATTAAATGGGTTATATTTTAATGTTGACTTAATGAACATTTTTTATAAAGTTAAAGTGAGAAATAATTTAAGTTGTGGTCTTTTAATCTTGACCATTGATCTCATAAGGTGTGTGAGGATCAATCTTGGCCCTCCATCCTTTTGGAGATAGGGTTTTTCACTTGCTCATTGAGTAAAAGAGAAATCAACTTGGAGAGGGGCACATTATGCACAAGAGAGGGATGATTTTCTGAAGAGAGAAAGAGGAGAATTGCTTGAGGGTTTGGAGAGAGGGTTTGTAGGGAGACAAAGGAGGACTCTTCACTGAGATTGACACACATTTTCAGCATTGCAGAGGTCATTTCCTACAGATCCGAGAGTCGCTCTACTAGGTGACGCAGTACCCATGCAAGAAGTCATACGATTACGTAAAGGCTCATGCAAGGGTGTCTTCTGGCACGATTTGGTTAAGGGGGATTTGCAGAAGCGCCATACATCTGTTGAGGAGGTGATATGTTGAGGTTTTCCTTGGAATTTTGGCTGGGCCGATTTTATTGTAAGAGATCTCTATATTTTCCTGCTCAATAATAATAAATCCAAATCCACTACACTAGTTTTCCCTTTGGGGTTTTTCCAAGGACGATTGTCCAAAAATACTTGTGTATATTTGATGTGATTGCTGTTATCTTTTACTGTTAAGTTCCTGGTTATTATTTTCTGCTGTCTATTATTTATTTGTGGAAGAAAACCTGGTATAATCAGTTAAAAGTAAAACTAATTGCTTTAGTGAATTGGGTTTAGAGAAATTTCACAAAAACCCTAGCCACAGAAAAGCTTGATCTATTCCTTCATGTATATATGATTAATTTTATGAACACATTTTTAAAAAGTTTAATATAATTTATGTTTTATATATTTAATTTATAATTTTTATTGTTTATATTATGATATAAGTTAATTTTTTTAATGTTAATTGGATATAGTTTAAGTGGTTATTTTCTTTTTTGGATTCGAATCTCATTTGATAATGGAGAAACTCGTATAGGGCATTGCATGGCAATGCGAACAACTACATACCCTTTTGTTGATGTTTTGGAGCTCATAGGATTATGGGTATATAATTAACATTCCCAAATGTAGGGTTCACAAGCCTTTTCAATCTTAGTCTCTCTTGTCTCCCTTACACAACTATTTTCTAGTCAAATCCCGATAGAGTGATCTGTTTCAACTTTCAACAGGCCTCGTTCTGCATGGTGACCCATGTTTGAAACCTGCAGCTATCCGGAAGAGACACCAAAAAAATCCAGCCATGCGAAGGGTAACCTTTAAGTAGTTCTCAAAAATCTTATTCGGAATATTGAACACTTTCTAGAATCATGGTATGCTAGTAAGTATATATATATATATATATATCTTTCTCTCTCTGTTGAAAAACTACCAAAACTGACCGCAATAATGACCCGACCATCGCTCGTTCGCTTGTGGAGCCCTTGGACTTCGAGGTCACCTTTGACATTGATTGCAATCATGTATAATCGAAACGGAATCCATGGCATCAGTAACAATCATAATAATAACAGGCTGGAGCTCATTGTTTTGGAAGACAAGGGCAAAGGTTTGCTGTAAGGATGGGGCTGGGTGAACGTGGTGTTATTTAAAATAATAAATTTAGATGATTTCGGCTGTATATTGTTATATATGCACCACGATTTCCATTGTTAGTGATATATATATATATATATATATATATATATATATATATATATATATAATATTAATGTATTTTTGAGGTCATAGTCAAACTAGATACCAAATTTAACATCAAATTTGTGCAGATATAGTGGTGTTATATTAACACCACTCACCTTAACCATATTGTTGTTGATTAACTTTATTTATAAGTATTATAGTATTATACATCGATTATTTTATAATTATTATATATCTGAATTATATAATTAATTTTTTTTTTAAATTATTATATAAATTTTTTTTTTATATTATTTGTACTTGCTGTTTCCCAATTATATCCGGAACCTGGCTTTTCAAAAACATGATGGATCGGTATTCCAATCCTGCTAACATAGAAAGTTTCGTTTCCCATCCTAGACCCCATGTTCCCACGTCCCTGAAACTAAGTGCAATGCATGTTTTAGATATAGGCATCATCAGATCCAATCGAACATATTAATTTTTTTATTTCACTGATGTAACTGGTCAATTCGAAGAGGAAAGTTGTTACTTTGTAATTCTTTCCTGCAATAACCTGTATCATAATTACTACAAAATGCAGATGAAATAGAATGCAAATTGTATGCTTGACAAGATGAGTACATTGTTCGTATTTAACTTGCCTTAAGAGGATTTTCCATTGCTCATATGTTTTGCAGACTACATATGAGAATTTCCGGTACAGATCTGAGAATAGAGTCAATCCTTACAATCTAGGAGCAGTCAGGAACTTTCGTGAAATTTTATGCAGAAAGATACCGCCCTCTAAGACTGACTTCCGAGCCAAAGCTGAGCGGGATGCATCAAGACAAATGGTGGATATTTCTTCAAACACAGGCTATGAAGATGACACAGGAAATTTCCGCACAAAAATTGGTGCTGATGTGGAAACCGGTGGAACATCTTCAACTGGAGAACATAATCTGGCGCTGGAATCCAAAGAAGAATTGCCGAGTCAACCTAACAATGGCCATGATATTGGTTTGGACATTAAAGAGGGCTATGAAGATGCTTTTACACGTGCTATAGGGCAACCACTTTCAATAGATGGCAGTGATACAAGAAGTGGAGCTCATCCCAGACAGTCTAGTTGGGGTCGAAAAAGTGAAAGCTGGGAAATCTCGCCTGATTTACTTGCAATGGGTTCAGGGGTTAGAGAGAGTGGCCGATTTAATGGACACAGTATGCCACCAGAAAGGGTAAACAAATAAGTACTTATGTTTGAGATCCATTTTCTAGTTAAAATGGTTCTTGAGCAGATCAAATGAGATCTACAGGATCATTCAGCTGCTGGATTTTGCTCAGTCCAATCATTTGTACCCTTTTAATATTTCACATGGCAGTCAACTAAACCAATATCATTGTTTCTCTCTATGTTTTTCCTCATGTATATGTATTTTTCATTTTTACTATGATATTTCTGATTCGACAGAGATGATTCTTCTGTAAAAGCTTTTGAAATGTGTTAAGAAGAAAAATGAGTGATTGTTGAGCTACATCTAGCGTTAGGAGAATCAATGGGTTTTTGACCAGAGGTGCATGCTAACGACTGCAGAAGCAGAATATATGAATATATTTGTTGTGGGGGATGCCTCTGCAGAGGCTCTTGGTTGGAATAATTTCATCAAAGTCCTTTCTAAAGTTCAAATTGTAATTCTGGTTCCGTTTCAGTTTGCTTCTTTGTGTGGTGGTAAATATCCTATTTGGCATACTGTATATGATCTTTTAAACCCTAATTATTACTGGGACATGTAGATGTGAAGGTTTGATTGCTTCTGGAAGCAGTCTTTAATCTCCTTAATTATTTGATGTGAAACCCTATGGCAGAAGACACCAGAGCATTTAGATGAAAACATGAAGTTAGTTTAGGATTGCCTCCTAACAAGTAACAAATCATGTCTGACAAAATCTGATTAAGCGCATTTTATGTCTTGTTTAACTCCTTTACTAGAATCAAGCTGTATGGTGGCATCTAAAGTTGTCCATTTGAATTCTATGGCAACTCAACCTTTAATAGTAATAGATGGAAGTAGCAATGGTTTAGCCTATGTACAGAGAAGCACCACTGAAGGTTTATGTTCTAAGCAGTTTTGGATAATTATATCATTGGAAAGAGGATTATTGGGCTAGGCATGCCTTGGCTCTGGATTAATATTCCAACTAATTTTATTTTGGCAGATTTTGTTGAAGGTACTTTACTAAAGCACTATAATGTCCGAATAACCCATTAAAAAGAAGAATTCACTTATTCAAGTGTACAATTATATTTGTTCTTAAGTAGAGGATATCATCTAATATAAATTCATTTCTATGCATTGATATTTATGTGGTGATCATCATTATTAGTGCTGACATGAATAGAATAACCTTTGTTGTGCTTATTACACATGATCTCATTGTAAATGCTATGTGCCAAAAAAACGTTTTTTCCACAAATTTGTTTATAGATGTTTAAGTGAGTTGGGCATCACAGACAAGCTAAACTTCAACATCTTTGATGGCATATTTATATTCTATTGTTTATGACAGCCAAGCATCCACATAAAATAAGAATCATTAAAGGTTTCATTTGTATGTTTAAGGGTGAAATTCGAACAACAATATTTGACAATATTGACATCTTAGGACTTGTTTTGACAATATTGACAGCTTAGGACTTGTTACTGCTCAAATTCTCACTATGTGGAAAAGTCTAAACCATAAGTATGAGAGCCTAAATGAAACTACTAGGCAAGCCACCTATTACCCCCTTAGGGGTGACAACTTTCAGAGGTATCCTTACAAGGGTGTCATGTTGCTGCTTGCATGAGATGTCATGCTCATCTTCTCCAAACCCAAACAATTTATTTTAATCTCCATCAAATGTGTGATCATGCTAGCTTAGTTGTGGTATAGCTCACCCTCTTCCCTCACTCCTCGGATGACAGATGCACTATGGATGGTACAATATGGCTTCAATATGCTTTATCTAGATATTCCATGTATTGATGCTCACTTGGATGTGATGTTATAACTTCCTAGCTAGTCATGAAAGTGGTAAACACTTAATGAAATCTAATAACACTTCATAACATGCATAGTTTTATTATATGCCTCGTCATACCTTGGGGAACATGTTTTCTTTTAGAAGTGTGCCATTTCTTGGGTCAATTTGTACTACTGGGTAATTAGCCTTGATAGTGTTGTCCACATCCTAATGATGCTAGACATTTTCTACCTTCCCCGAGTCATTTCATTCCATCCATATAAAAAATATTTTACCTTGATCATGTATGATTTCTCAAAGGTCAAAAGAAAAGGTCCAAATGATAAAAAAACATGAATTAATAAAGCCAAAAAGGCTAGAGGGGAAGATCTAATATTGGTTGCCCTAAGACTTGGTGCATATATAAGGGTTAATGTTGTTCCCCCTTGGTAAGACTTGCACCAATATTAAAACTAACCCTTATTTGTTATGTTGTGTTAAGAGATGTCACCAGATGTTATCATCTAAAGGCTTGCTAAGAAGCTAGATCCATCACTTCAAGTGGGTGTCTTGCATTGTGATACGTGTACCATGCCTCAAGATTGATGACACTGCATGGGGATCTATGATGTTGCATTGGGATCCATGATACTGTAGTGGGATTTGTGTACTCATCATTGATCATATCTATAGACATTGGGATATGTGCCATTTGCTTTCGAATCCATGTACTACATTGGGATACATGTCATCGCATTGGGATCTATGACAACACATTGAGCCATGGTAGGGACGCCATGTCATCACACATGCCCCATGGACCACTCAAATTCATTCTCTTTGCTCAATTGGACATTATATTCACACCCATGCATTATTATCTTTCCTTGGACCACACGTGGGAGCTATTAATACATTGGAGGAGTTAGTTATAGGTTATTGGAGTGGTTACAAGTTGTTATTTGGACCATGGATGATGCGACATGATTTGCCATTTCTTACTTGAGGAGCACCCACCTAGAGGAGGCCACACGTGCCACTTATATTGACTTGTTGACTTGGATGACCAACATATGCGAGAGGTGACATCATCATTTTGAGTTTGTTATTCCTCACTATGACCACTCCTTTGTTTGATGGAGTTGGTTGAAGGACGTTAGAGGTCTTTGGACCATGTTTGACCCATCTCTTCATTCTTTGTAGGGACATTGGCCCCATTTTTTAGGGGCACACTTCCTTTATCTCTCTCTATCTCTATCCCACACGTGTGGCTCTCTTGTATTTTGGACCATTTTGAGAGGGGTGTTTTTCACGTAGATGGTTTTGAGGGATTTGTTGTATTTTCCCATGGTTTTGACCGAGCTAATGGTTTTAAGCTCATGATATTGAGTTAGCACATTGTATTGTATTGTATTGAGAAGGCTCCTCACCTATAAAAGGAGTCCTCTATAATTTCAAATGGTTGGAGATTAATGAGAAAACTGGCTTAAAAAGTTCTTGTGCATCTATATTTTTTCTAAGTGATTGTTTAGCTATTTTTCAAGAGTTTAAATAGAAAATTTTCAAGTTTTTTGGAGGACAAAGCTACTACAAGGCCAAAGGAGGGTGAAATGCTCCACTTGAAAGGGTAAATTAAGGTATGGTTTTCTCGCCTTCCTCCTTTGACTATTGGAGAATTGTTCCATTGCATTAAGGCAAGATGTCCTAGGTCTCTTCCCTTTTTCCTTGCCCAACCTTTGAGATCACCTTGTTAGTACTTGGAAAGGCTTTTTCATGGACCAATTCCCCCCATCCGATCTTGAAGAGAACCATCTAACCTTGAACAATGCTTGATAGACAATCCTTTGGGTGCCATCAACATTGTCAGGGTAGAGACCCCATAGCCCTCTCTAGGCATCGGTCTATCCTTGTCTTCAACCACACACAAAAAAAAAAAACTCAAAATCGTCTTTTCTTTCTTGTCTTTTTTCCTATTTTTTATTTGCAATTTAGGGTTTATATTGTTTATATTTTAGTCTAGATTACTTGAGATTCAATGGTATATCTTATATTCTATTCATGCTAACTTGCTAAATAAATAATATTTTTGTAGGTGGCATTTAGAGGGTTTTAGATCTAATTTATTTGTCTACCTCCTTTAAAGGATCTAACCCTTGGATTAATAAGGCATCTCTGATTTGAATTTGGTTTAACCATTTTGCGGATGCTCTAAATATTTATGCTTGGAAAAATTGGATTAATGAATCATAGTGAGAAACATGTATCATTTATCTTGCCACGTTTTGGGTGATTGTTGTTTTAGAGCATTTTAAGCAACAAAACGATATCTAAGAAGGTACAATGATCTCTCCTAAATGATAAGCATAGCCTTGTTTCTATGACTGTTCAAGGGTCACTTGTGTTGTTTAGAAGCTGCAGAGATAAAAGTGTGTAAGATGTTTCTAGTCTACTTTACTTTCGGTAGCCAAATGACATTATAGGGGCTCCTACAACCTTGTTAAATGGCTTGACGTTGTCTCTTGGATCATTATCTAATGTCTCTTTCATCACTGTTTAGAATTGCAAATTTTCAATTTCATGTTTAGTTGATGATACATGTTGGGATACCCTCATAAATGTGTTGGTTAGATTGTTGTCTTGTTATTTGTTTCACAACCAACACTTGTGATCCCTCGGGGACTTTCCTGTTGAATTTTCACTATGCTAGGCTCAAGCATGAGGTTTATTTCATTTAGTCATGTACTTGAACCATAAACAAATGCAACTACACCATACACAAGTGCTGCAATAACCAAGATTACAAGAAGAATTACCATGCACAAGAACACAAGAAATATCCTGGGAAACCCTTCTACTCAAGGGAAGAAAACCCAACAATCCTTTGCTATATTCTCAAAAGAAAATCCCCCAACCATAAAACCCTAATGCACACAAGAGGGTGCTCTACAACCTTGAAACTAGCACCCAAGAGAGGTGCGCACTTCATCATTAAAGGTAGGTCTGAAATTTCCAAATGACAAGTGACAAGTGTGTTTCTTCAATGGGGAAATCACCTTTATTTATACAAGACCAGACACAATAATAGGTGTGTCTGTTGGCACAACAGGGCCGACCTCAATAACTCAGAAATGTAATTAATTATAACAATAAACATTAATTATCTTTCACATATGGTGGGGCTGACTTGTACCAGTTACATCATAATTAGGGTTACAAGTAAATCTTACACTTAGACAATATAGCAAGAGATCCACACGTCTACTAGTGCTCAACCACTAGGGACACACCCACCTGTGCTCAGTCACAGGGACATCATACTCAACATATCTCTATCTCAACTGAGTCCACAAGAGAATCATATGGAGTACCACATCGACTCAACTCTCAGATAGAGGAGAACGATACATCCATCACATGTGCACACCCAACACTCGGGGACGACTCAACTCTCAGATAGAGGAGAACGATACATCCATCACATGTGCATACCCAACACTCGGGGACAACTCAACTCTCACACAGAGGAGAATGATGCACCCCATAACATGGGCATACCCAACACTGGGCTCTCTCACAGGTCGACTCAACTCAGTCATAGAAGAGAACGTATCCTGGAGAATGTCACACCCGACGCTGCAATCATCAACATTGCCTTTATAATAACAATCTGAAGCAAACACATATTGTCACGACTCTATGGTGATGAAACTTTATAGATAATGCCCAGATCTATGTTTAGCTATCCAACCTCTGGATTACTGGCTTCCTGAAATTAACAAAGTGGTATCATTGTTGGCATACTTGTATTGTTTACTTGTTAGATCTATTGTAGATCTCATGATAACATTGTCTTTACAATCTGAATACCAGACAAATACTATTGTAAGTGGGTTATAATAATTAGTGATCTATGATTCAAATGCACTCTTGTCCTAGTCTCATATTGCAATTATGTTTGGACACTTGTTAATGGTATATGATACATGTATTCATCACATAATTGTAAGAACAATACAAACAATATTTCATTAGCATTTGATGACCAGACATTTACAATGAACACATAATCCACCCTTTTTCATTAGATAAAGTAACTTGTGGTTCATTTGTTTATGGTGTGCAATCTTCGCATGATGATGGCCTATATTCATTATTGCGTCTTGGGATCACTTTCAATGTCACTTACCTTGTGACAATTTCTTTAATTAATGTTGGCATCTAATTGGTAATACATAATAATGAATGGTATATGGTGATGGTACATTGTGGTCTAATTCATATTCACTTTGAGCTCGTTATCAATTGATCCTCTTAGTTTCCCTTCTCTCATACTTGATGCACTTGACCCCTAAGAGAAGATAAAAACTCCAAGTCAAACTAAGTCTTGAGCCTTCTCTTTCCAAGTACAAAAATAGGACTTAGTTTTGACTCCCCTAGGAAAATCTTTCTTAGGTTAGAAATCCTAGCTTTAAAGTGTAGAGGCAAGGCCTTTAAGGTGACAATGGGTGGCTTGCCTATCCATTGCCCCAAGCTCTCCTTTATGGGGCAAGACTTTCTCTTAGTGAGAGTTTGAGCGATAACACCTCCCACTATCATGTTAATGACCTTGCCTCTCACTTTAGACTAAGGAAATGGGGTCCTAACATAGGGGGGTATCCCTAAAATATCAACTTAGCCAAACATTGTAGCAGGGAGAGTGAAAGTAGCTTAGTTGATGTGATTTATCCAAACAAGTCGATTTGATTTAAGTTATGTGTTCATTATAAGCATCAATATAATAATAATAATAATCTAATTTTAAGGTTACAATCGAGTTTGACATCAAATTGGTGCATGCGACCCCTTTGTTTATAAGACAATGGATCTTCTCATCGTAGTGGTTTGACTACTAATATTTACGGAGATATACATACCCTAACCCCGTTTGAATTTGAACCTATAACTTCTTAAGAAGAAACATATATTTTTATATACACTTTGTACCTTGTAATTATGTGTTTTATCTACAAACAATGATATAAACTTTCTAACCCCATAAAAAAATAATAACATATAAATAAATTCTACACTATAAAATATAATAATAAAAAATAAAAATAATTATATTTTATTACTTAAAATAGAAGGGGTTCATTAATTCTCAATGGTTATTGGTTATTTAAAATGTTTTTTAAAATATTGTTTTTTAAAATATACAAAATCATGTTTTTCAAAATGTTTTGCTAATCAAATATCGTATTTAGATGAAAAAAAAAGGTAAAACTCCATTATAACGAAAATTATTGGAAAAAAATTAAACAAAAATATATTTAAAAAAACACACAAATAATGAAAAACTATAAGATGTAAGGACAACAACATTCAACAAATAAAAAATGAATGATGGTGAAGGAAAAAAAAGGTAAAACTCCATTATAACGAAAATTATTGGAAAAAAATTAAACAAAAATATATTTAAAAAAACACACAAATAAGAAAAAACTATAAGATGTACGGACAACAACATTCAACAAATAAAAAATGAATGATGGTGAAGGAAATTTAGAGAAAGTGCATTTAATATAAAGCTCATTGTCAAGAATTAAATATTTGTATCTCGAAAATCTTAAAAAAAACACTCCCACTCTTTTGTAATGAACTCCATTAATGCACGAAGAATATCTATGCACAAATATTCAAGAAAAATCCTTTAAACCCTTTTGAAATGCTAATCTAATCTTCACAATTTCTTATTTACTACAAATTCTTATTACTACCTATTGAATGTTGGGATGAGTTTGTCATTGACTTTTTATTAGTTCGGTATTTGACTTTAAATTTTTCGTGATGTCTAATGTTCGACATAGAACAATGTAAATATTTTTTTATTCTATTAAAATAAATGAAGAAATATATTTATCTTTCATGTCATTGAACTTCAACTTTGAAGTCTTATTGGTGTGATGGTGGCGACTATTAAATAAATTTTCAATCTATTCATTAAATTCATGTCAATATGAATCATCATGCTGCCATGTATTGTATGGATCCGTTGTTTGAATCCCAACTTGATAGGCCTGCTCGATTCTATGCCAATGATGTTTGTTTTCTCAAGGAAGTCCCAATCCCTCTATGATAACTTTTTAGGTAACAAATTAGGGTTTAATTTTTATTTTCTTGCTAAATACATCATTGGAAAGGTGTTATATGTTTCTCATACATGACATACATACATACATATCCTATTTATATTATGATACATGTCATACTTGTATCAATGCATATCCATTACTGAAATGTAAAACAATATTTTAGGAACTTTATTCATGTATATTCAACAACACAATTTTTTGTAGTTAATGGATGTTTACGGAATTAAAACCTAATGTTATGGGAACAATCAATTGAAATAACTCCTTGAGTTGTGTGTGTAAGTATTTGCACACACATACAACCACATTCATTAATAGTACATAATAAATGTATGATTAAATGTCAAGCAACATTGGCAACAACCATTTGAACTAACTCAAACTATATATATCCTTGAACGATATATATATATATATATATATATATATATATATATATATATATATACACACACATACATTAATAATACATAATGAGTATGTGGTCAAATGTCTATTTCTAATATAAAATTTTAGAATCTATCAAATGTAAAGTTTATTGAACTATGAAAAAAAATTCTAATTTTATTTTGTTTTATTGCAATCCTTCCAAAAAGAAAAAATAACATTTCATGAGAGAAACTTGATACAACTAATTAACACTCCACTTAAACATTTCAAAGAATCTTTCATGATCATTTATAAAAAATGCTAAATTCCTAAATATTAATTAGCTGAGATAGATAAGTTAGAAAATTTTGCAATGAACCCCACATATGCATCTTAAATATTGTTGAATGAATCCAATAGTCCCTATATTTTAAAGATGGAGAGTGTGGTGGGGATTTAACACACACACACACACATAAAATAATTGGGGATGTCCCTTGTAACATCCCTATTTTTAATCCTCGTGAATTTTAATGTAATTGTGTACAAGCGATTTAGGCTGGTGAGTCAGTATGTTTCGAGCCGGAGAGCCTATATTGATCAATATGGACGGACGAATGAACTATGTAAATTGTACATTGAAATGGTTTATAAAAATAATAATCGTTGGTTGCGATATGAGAACGATGGTAACGACCGGGGGCTATGATTTCTCAAGAGAGGGGGCTAAAGGGGTTCCAAGGGGAAACCCATGTCATTTGCTTGAGTTAATGTGTCATCACCATCTAATCCTTCTTTGAATTATTAGATACTCAATCGTTGAATGCATATAAGAGGTTGGGTGAGGGAGTCAACTCATTTAGTAATGACAACATGAGATAGGTACAATCATTATTGGGAAGAGTGGGAGTCAAGCAAGCATGGGAGAAGAAGGAATTTTGAGTATGAAGAGGAGACAATTTTTACATGTTGATTTTGGGCAAGAAGATAAGAGTGGGGTGCTAGGAAATAGCACCGACCATGCTAGCCATGGAAAGAAAACTTGTTGGGATGAGTTTGATGCTGAAAATTAGGTTGGGTGCAAGTGACAGCCTGGGGGAGATGAGAATTAATGTTGAGAATGAGGTTGTATGCATGTAGTTGACATTTCTTGTTGAGGAAATGGCTCAAGATCCTTGAGAAGGATGTTGTGGGCACTCCTAGAAAAACTGAGAATTCTTGGAGTTCCCAGCTGTGAGATTTCCTGGCTAACTAGGTGCACTGGAACCCTAGAGGGAAGTGGGAAGGCTGAAGGGAAAGAAAATCCAAAACCCTATCAACTTCCTGTGGACGTAACTTTAACATAGGATCTCTGTTTGGGGTGCACGATAGCTCATTTGAAATATATCGGCGATGAGATTCATTTTGGGGGATCAGTGAGAGTATTTGACTACCATTGAGGTTCTCAATCTCGGAAAAACTTCATTTAGGACCTCAAAATGGCCCTGAAAGTTTAGGAACTGAAAAATTGCCCAAAATAGTAAATTGCCAGAAGACTGTTTTGAGCTAGTTGGAACAGGTGGGTGGCCATCGATATCCACCTGGATTAGTATCCCTATTGAAAATGGTTCAAAAACTCTTTCATGATTTCCAAGCAATGCCTGGATATTCGTAATGTAGTGACAACATTCCTGTGATGTTTTCTCCATGGTGATCAAGCACTCTGTTGCACAAGCCACATCCTTGTGTCTAAAAGGGGCATCCATGCACTGGTTAGACACGATCCCAGGGGAACCTATCGGCATGCCTCTTAGGATGACTTGATGTCCACCCTTGTCCTAGAAATCCATCCTCATGTCCTAATAATTCATGTGGATATCTACCAATGAGTACAAAAACTTAACTCCTAGCACCACATGAGTATCTGCTAAATCCACGACATAAAAATCATTGGTCAACGTATAGTTTCCCAATGTTATTTCCAATCCATGATCCTCTGAGTACACATCATGGTGTACCCATCAGATACTACCAAATTTAATCCCTCAAAATCCTCCACAGGGATTTGTCTCCCAGTGACAAGTGCAACATTAATGAATTTTTGGGTGGCTCCACCATCAACCAATGTTGTAACCCTCTGCCCCTGCACAATGCCTCTGACCTTGAAGGTGTAATATTTGGGGACTCTTGAAAGTGTGGAAATGGTCACTCCCTTGGGGATATCTTGCGATGGTGCTTGCTATATAGCATGCAATGGCTCACCACTGTCCTATCTAATATCTTCATCATCACCAACATCCTCCTCATCAGAAACTTCCTCAATGTAATGGACTTTACCTTTTCCAATACATCGATGACTCGACTCCCATGGATCTTTACAACTGAAGAAAATTTTATTTCTCCTTAGTTCTCTTCGATTTTCCTCACCCATCCTGTCCTTCCCTATCCATGGCTTATGGGGAAACTTTGTCTCCTTACCCCCTTGAGGGGTGAGTGGTTTTGTTGGTACCTTCTTGGAGACTATGTCCCTCATGTCCTTGGTTCTCATGATGGCCTCCTGCAATGTGGTTGGCCTAAATTCCTTCACCCATCCTCTCAAGGGTTCAACTAGACCCTTCGTGAATAGCATCACCAGCCTTTGTTGGGAAATATTTGTCACCATAACTGCCATCCTCTAAAATCTGTGATGTATGCTTTTGGTGTACTTGTCTATCTCAATTGTGCGAACTCCCTGAAGTGTATCTCTGGGTCCTTCTTGTTGAGACTTTCCATCAAAATCTGAGTGAAGTCCACATATGAAGTGATGTTGGTGTTCCCTAATGTTAGCAGCCCATGATACCACCATTCGTGAGCTTCTCCTTCCAAGTGAAGGGTGGTATACTTAATTGTTTCTACCTTGGACATTGGGTTAAGTTGGAGGTAAGTGTCCAACTTGTGTACCCATGATCTAGTCATGCTCTTGGCAGACCCATCGAAAGGTGGTATAGTCAACCTTCCCACCTTGCGCATGAGGTCAAAGTTCTATTGGCCCTGTGCTCCTCTCTTCCACTCCCTAGGTCTGTACTTTTGTTTGAGGTCCAAAAATTCATTATAGGAGAATTTCTCATGGATATCTTCATCTATCATCTCGCACTCCTTGTATGAGGTATTAATATCAATCCTCTTATCTGGTTGTTCCTGTGCTCCCCTAGGTTTCTCTGTCAAGAACTGTGGTAATAAGGGCATAGGGATCCTTAGGCTCCCGCTCTGCACTGGGGTATGGTTATTGTTACTCTTCGTGTGTAACTTGTAACCCTAATGGGATCCATTGGGTCCACCTTAACCTGCACCACTCATATTCCCACGTTGTCCCATCAACTATGTGAGCACATCAAGGGTCTGTTGTTGGAACCTTGTTGTCTCTTCTTATCTTTGGGATGCCTCATTCTATCCCTTGACGAGATATTTTAATATTTGGAGCATAGTCCCTTCAGGGTTGTCTCCCATCCTTCCCTCTGTCTTTGACTATGTTTGGTTTGCTCCTATTTCTCTTTCCAGTGACTCTCGAGAGGACTGTCCTCCATGCCCATTTCTCCTAAGCATTAATGTAGTCACAATATGGAAGAACCACTAGCTCTTATACCACTGTAATGTACCCGACTAGGCTAGGTGGGAAATTATATTTTCTATCCCAAAATTGTTATTTCTTCTTATGTGAATGTGCCAAACACTTGTGTAATGGTTTTTTTAACTTCTTACAAACAATTTTCTCAAATAGGAATATTGTCAAACATATTGCATACATCCATTACACATAAAATATAGCATAGATAACCATGGAATCTTATTATGGATGGAAAACTCCCAAAATCAATACAATGATATCTAATGGTTGTAATAACAGTTGCAGAATACTCTTAAGCACAAAAATCTAATGTTTTCCAGGAAACTGCACAATCTAGTACATAAACAATACAAGAAAAACTGGAATGATGCCAATCTATGATGTCATTGATCCAAGGCTCTCCAATCCCTACACCGCTCTGCTCCAGTAATGTCTTCTATGCAAAATACCCTCCAATCTCTCCTGAAACTCTCACAAACTCGATCTGACGAACTACTACAATCCCTGATTCGCAAAGGTCCTCGTGGGACGTCTAGCTAGGCCTCGCTGGACAACCCGTGCTCAACCTGTGGGGGTGTCTCCTTCCACAGTTACATGAAACCCTCCTGGCACCTGCAGATATGACAATCAACCTCTGGAAAAATGCCACAAATACCCTACGCAAGCTGATATGTATTCACACTCTCTCTAGGATGAAACCAAACACCACAATCAACTCAAATGAGGACTCCATATGAATCCTCCTCTTTGTCTATCTAGAGTGGATATTGCACCATTGAAACTAAACTGATATGGAAGGGTTTTGCTAAACCCTAATGAAACAATGGCTCCAAGAGCACTCCAAAATGAGAGATCAAATCATAATGCTAAAGAGAATGGTTACCCATATATTTATCTTTCCTTCAGACCTTCTAGATCTTTCCCCTTTCTAACCAAATCAAACCTTTACTTTATTTTCTCTCCAATTCCATTTAAATATAATTTTATTTTATTTAATGTCACTTTTTGGACTTGTCATTTTTTTCCCTAGTGACACCAAATAAACCTCCTTGACTCCCTTTTTCCTTGTTAACTATAGCTTATGGGACTCGTATAGGCTATTGATTCATCCTCTGCCATGATCAATTGGAAGGGGAAAATACAAATGCACTCCACATCCAAAGTCGACCCAATGTGAAATCCACCCATTCATCTACCAAGTCTTTTAGTCCCCTAGATTTGCACCTCTGGCTCATGCATCATAGGAATCCCAATTGTCTCATTCCTCTGTTGGTGAACTATTTTGCTTGAACAATGTCCAAGGTGCTCCTTTCATTTCCTTGTGTTGCACGTCATGTTGGGAATCCATAAAACTTGCGATGCACACCTAAATTTCCAAGGCACTTCTACCTACATACTATGGCGTTGCACCCCAAGTTAAGGCTTTGTTTCCCATGTGCCCATGAACTAAGGAATTTCCACCATGCAAGTCATTTTGCATTCTCTATAAGAAACCCCAAATGATAACTATTATCTTATTAGATTTAACTAACACAATTTTATTTTTATCAATATTAATAATAAATTTGGTAAATTTAATAACATCGATGGTTAACTCAAGCAATCATGAGAGAGACTTGAGATCTCTCCCCTAAAGTTGGGGACGTCATGGGTTTGATTCTCTTGATCCCCTCAAGGTTAGGTTCATAATCAAGGTCAACCATTTACCCCATTTATCATCCATGGATCATGGAAAAGTGCGTGTGTGTGTGCGTGTGTGTGTATCATAGTTTTTATATTATCAATATTAATAATAAATTTTGTATATTTAATAGCCCAAAAGGTTAGCTCAAGAAGTCATGAAAGAGACATGATATCTCTCCCCCAATGTTGGGGAGGTCACATGTTTGACTCTCTTGAGGTCATGTGATTCACATGTTTTCCTTGGAAAAAAAAAGTTTTGTAAATTAAAAAAAAAATGTTATAAAAAAAAATCAAATTATACAATTATTGATTGAATCATTTGATGAAGTTTGTAAACATGTTTAGTCAACCCATTGTATCTCCCTAAACAACAAATAATTCACCTTGAAAAAAAATTAAACATTATATAACATTAAATAATTATAAGTTTTTTCAATCACAATCCAAATTAAATTATTTTATTTAATTAAAACTAAACATTATATAGCATAAAAAATCGAAATAATTAATACATCTCAAATTTAATTTAAAAACAAAAACAATAACATACACATATTAATACATTTTA